>JAYMFT010378218.1:0-20831 GCA_038088735.1 Panulirus argus | reverse complement strand
TAATAATAATAATAATAATAATAATAATAATAATAATAATAATAATAATAAAGATAAGGCACATTCGGAGTTAAGAACAGTGGCAACACTAGTGTAAAACTCTCCCTCTGTATCAAAAACAATCATCACAACTAGAAATCACATAATTCCTTCAGGATTTAGATACACAAGTTGACTCCGAACTACATTTGGTTATGAACGGTAAATATAATGACGGAGACGAGAAGGACATTTTTCAAATGCAGGAAAACAAATAAAGCTAGAGCTTGGACACGCATGCGAAAACCATCAGATATGATTGAATCCGTTCACATATCATCTTGGAAACCTCAAACGACAGATGTAGATAAGTCTGCCTCTATGATACTAGGAGTCCTCTTCAGATGCCAAAAAGTCTTTTCTGAACGGTTGTTTCGATTGTACAAGTGACTGATCCGACCATGTATGGAGTACTGCTTTAATATCTGGGACAATTCTAGTTCGACTTGCAAGACAGAGTCGAGACCAGAGCAATCGACTTACCAACTGACCCAGCCTGACTGACCTCACAACTTGACCCACTTGTCCTACGCCGCAGCGTAGGTATCATTTTGGTTGCCGTTCCCGAGAGCTGGCTGCGCTGCTTGTGTGCCTTCACCAACAGCTAGACTACGTAATGCTTCACAAACCACTGCGTCACTTGGTCACTATGTGGCCTGTGGCAACTCAAGGGTGGGTCGCTGTGATGTTTGTTGCTTTCAGTACACCTTTAAGATGCGGAACTCTCGGCCTTCTCATGTCTTTCCCTACAACTACGATCTGTCCCTGTTTATAAGACATATTCCACTTCCTCCAAAATTCTTAAAATATGTTTTGTCTTAAGTTTTCCTCTAGCAATGTACACTGTACAAGTAAGGTTGACCTTGATGTAGACTTAATTCCTTAATTGCCACCTCAAACACGGTAAAAAAAAGAAAAAGGAAAGTTTCTCGCACGAATCACTTTGGTATGCTGTTAAATCTTACAGAACACTACTGACTGGCGGTGCATGAATACAAGTGTACCCCGGCTGTAAAGATGGATTCTTGGGTTTTCAAATGCGTATTGCTATTGCTCTTTAGGAATAATGTGCATATATTTTTCAGGAGCGCTGAAGAATGTTAGGAAAGAGAGAACGTATCTGGGACGGCGAAAATGGGTATGTCTGAAGGAATAGTAGTTCCAACAATATTATATGGTTGCGAGGAATGGGCTATAGATAGGGTTGTGTGGAGGAGGGTGGATGTGTTGGGAATGAAATGTTTAAGGACAGTATGTGGTGTGAGATAGTTTGATCGAGTAAGTAATGTAAGAGTAAGAGAGATGTGTGTAATAATAAGTGTGGTTAAGAGAGCAGAATAGGGTGTGTTGAAATGGTTTGGACATATGGAACGAATGAGTGAGGAAAGGTTGACAGAGGATATATGTGTCAGAAGTGGAGGGAAGAAGAAGAAGAACGAGGAGGCCAAATTGAAGATGGAAGGATGGAGTGAAAAAGATTTTGAGCGTTCGGGGTCCAAACATGCAGGAAGGTGAAAGGCATGCATTTTTTTTTTTTTTTTTTTTTTAACCAGACAACCCACTCGCGGGCCAATCAGGCCTCCTGTTATCTGTCTTTCTCATGTTAACTCATGATGTCTCCTCTTCCAACTGTAATAGCTGCAAACTAGTGTTTCCCCAGCAAGAGGATGTCTTCTCGTCCAATGTTATCCATACTTGTACTTTGCATCTTCCCAGTAAGAGGACGTTTCCTCGCCCAGTGTTGTCAATTGCACATGTTACTAATTCGGTAGGATATTAGTGTCACTGATGATAGGTAAGATTAACTATTTCTGTTCTTCCTGTTAGACATTTTGTAATCGGAATATTTCATAAATCTTCATCTAAACACTATAATCATATCATCATGTATAGCATATCGGTATACAGTCTTCCTGTATGACAGACCCACGGTCTGGGGGACATATGGGTCGTCTCTTCAGTACAGACCTTTTGTCGAGCGCTTCGAACTTTGTCTTCCTGTAAGCTTGCGTCAATAAAAGAATTGAACCGAAATAACACAGTTGGTGCCCAGGTGTTTCCGGTTTGTGGTGTTTGGGTCTGGCACCGTGCTTACTTATCATAAAGTTTCGTTATGTGGACAAGACAGGGAACGGTTTATATGTTTTGCCTACCACAAAGCTATCCAGTTTGTATAGACCTTCGCTAATATTCACGTTACAATTATTTGTGTATCTAATAAAAGAAGATTCAATGATATTCTTTTTGGTCAAGGAGTTACAGATTATAAACAGAATTAGCACTTCTGCAATCTGTACAATGATCATAATTCTTAACATGATTAAACAAAGCTTTACATTCTTGTCCTGTTCCTATATCATATTTTATGTTGCTTAAGTCTAACAGAGAGATCCTTACCAGTCTGCACAATATAAAACACATTACACCTTTTACAAGGTATTCTGTAGTCCCCGGCATCATGGGGTCTTAGTACTAAGAACTTCCGGGTTTTCCGCCTGACTCTACTGCCAGTGAGAGGAAAGGCTTTGGTAGTAGTAGTGCCGGCCCCTTCCGTGACCTTTCCCGCTCTGATAGGTCAGGCCATCCTCTTTCTCTACTCACTATACCAACATTCGTGATCTCCCTGGTAACCTCTCTTCTGCTGCGTTCCATTTGTCCAGTACCTCTCCTAATTATCTTACTTCTCTCTGAGACACAGATGTCTAATGATGTTCTCACTAGCCCCATCTACACATCCAAATTTAATCTCCACTCACGATTCCGGTTTAGAGGTGGTGTCTGTGCTTATTCCAACACCAATACACCTGTTGCACGCCTGAAGGACCTTACGTCCACAAACTCTGATGTTATGAGGCTCAAGGTATGTCTCCCAACTACCACACTTTTCCTCTGTTTCGTCTTTTGCTCTCCTAATTCTAAGAATTTGATATCTCTTTGCCTATATCAACTCCTGCCATGAGACTGCGGCATCTACTCTCCCGCAAGCCGAGATCCTCTACCTCAGGGATTTCAATGTTCACACTAGGGGACGGTTGAATTCATCCCATGTGGATGGCGGGGGGATTTAAGTCCTCACGTTCTCCATTCTCAGTGATCAATGTACATACTTGGAATTACTGTAACGTCCATTCTTTCTTGGAAACCCCACGTTACGGAAACAATTAAGTCTGCCACTAAGAAGCTGGTAGTCCTGTTTAGATGTCGAAATTTCTTTTCTTCCTAACAGTTGCTCCATTCACACAAGGGATTGATCCGTCTTTGTATGAAGTAGTGCTCTCATAATGGGGTGGTTCTAGCTGTGCATCCTTACTAGACAGAGTCCAAAGCGGTAAAAGCGGTCCGGCTTATAAACTGTCCTATCTTCGAAAACTTGACCCCCTTGCCCTACGCCACAATGTTGGTTCACTTTCCCTCTTCTATAGGTATTACTTTGGCTTTTGCTCCCTAGAGCTGGCTGCTTATGTGCCCCCGCCACAAGCTAGACCACGCAATACTCAGCAAGCTGCTGCGTCATAGGATCACTGTGTGGCCGTTGGTACCTCAAGAGTGGGCGGTTTTGATAACTGTTTCTTTCCCTACACGTCGAAGCTTTGGAACTTTCTACCCTCTCATGCCTTTCCCAATAACTATGACCTGGCAAATTTTAAAAGACAGGGTTTTCACTTCCTCCAAAATTCGTAAATGCTTTCCCTTGTCTCTCTTCTTTTTTTTTTCTTTCATAATCCTCTCCATAGTTCAATCAAGACCCGGCCTTGACGTGGACTTTTGTCCGTGACTGGAGTCTCGAACTAACGTAAAGAAAGAAAATAATGAACTGCGAGTCAGCAGTTTTAAACGACGTGTGTTACGCTCGAGGCAGGACGAAGCCCAATAGTGTAGACCTTCCTGAATATCATACAACATTAATCATGAAGTTTATACACTCTCTACACTTTCCACGAAGAGTTGAGTGCTTAAATCTTCGCTTAATTGCCAAACTCGCTGATTTTCTAAACAGAAAACGGGTGTAGATCACTCCAGCCACCATAAGACTTCTTGACATATAAGATGACCTTTTTTTTTTCCAGGCTCGCTCACCCTTACGTTTGCTGACTTACCATAACAAGTCACAAACAGTCTCTCAACGAGTCTCGAGCTGGTCTCCGCCAGGGGCTGACGCTCCGCCTCCAGCTTCCAGGAGACAGAGGAAGTCCTCTGTGCTCCACTTGGTTGAAATAAGATTTGTTTTTGATAGAGGAAGATTTACCTTTACGTCCTTCGACCACGACCACAAGCAGTTACACTACTACCAAACATCACCTTCCATAACGACCAAACATTAGAAAAACATTCTGACCAATGTAGCAGAATTATCAAGAACCTGAAGAGAGGACAAGACGTGTTATTAACGTCTAAAAGAACAGTGTAAGAAATCTTTTACTGTCCTTCTTCAATTGTAGGCTCTGGGCAGTGCACGAAGTTCCATTCCCTGGATGATGGTGACAGTAGCACAGGAGGAGGAATGTGTACCATCACTCAAGGACGGTAGGGGAGTACAACTCGCCCCAGTCCACTTCAATCTGCCGCCCCGTGTTGACAGAGCGTGAGAGTCGTGTTACAAGGGTGATAAAAGGAGGGGTGTATGGGCCAGCGGTTGGCTGTGGTGAGGCAACGGTGTTGAAGCTCAGAGGAGGGCACCGTCCTGGGGTCTGAATGAAAGGCAAGGAAAAGCTGGAGAGTACTGAATGGGGCCTGGACCAGCTGGATGGGGGCCTGGACCAGCTGGATGAGGCTATGAACCAGCTGGAAGGGGCCATGGACCAGCTGGATGGGAACAGTGACCAAGTGGGTGAGGGCAGCGGTGCAGGGGAGTGTTTTGGGCTGTCGGAACATAAACCCGTCCAGTCGTAAGAGAGACAGAACACTCGACTCGTGTCCAGTGCTGATACGACCAAGAGACCGAACCGATGCTGGAAGCAACGGGAGGCTTGTGACCCACGACCATCGTCGGGCGGATCAGCCTGTGTTGTAGACGGGTCAAGACAACCCTTGTGGGAGCAGGCGACGCGGCGCGGCACAGGAGACCTGGGGAAACGCCTACTCCCAAGGGATGCAGACCCAGTGTTGTTATCGCTTGATGGTACATGTGACTTGGGGCCTTCACCTGTGTGTGTGTGTGTGTGTGTGTGTGTGTGTGAGTGTGTGTGTGTGCCCACTTGTACTGTACAGGGGAGGGGGGAGTGAGTTCTACACTGGTGGGTCCCCATATCTTTTGAACATTCTGAAGATTCAAGAGGCCCTATACACCTTTGTAAACTGCTGACAGCGTTACCTGGTTCAAAGAAAGAGTGTGTTGTGTTGTGTTGTGTTGTGTACGTCAAAGTACCCACGCCTGACCAACACATATAACCATACGAGCCAACCATCACGACTTGACTTACTGTAATACAATGTCAACCAATAACGTCATTAGCTTGAAGAAGTTTGCGCGAGCCGAACACAAACTGTGCATGGAGGGGGGAGGGGGAGGGAGGGGGGTACGGGAAACTAGTGGTGGGGGGGGGACGGCAGACCGGATGGGTGGGGGTGAACAAACGGGGGTGGGGCAGGGTTTCGGGCGGGGGGTGAGGGGTTGAAGGGTGTGATAGATGGAATGCTTTGTATTCCGGCGCCCGGGGGAGGGGGTGAGGGGAAGGGGAGGGGAGGGGGGGACAGGGGGCGGCGGAGCCTGCGGTAATGTTTTATTAGTTGTGTTAAAGTAGGAAGGACCAGTCCAGGCTGGCCAGGGCTACTACCCTGACCCCGGCAACCCGCGGCTGCCACGCCCCGCAACACCACCTGGCAGCCTGACCGCCTATGACACTGACGCAGAGGGAGTACTTATGACAGTGGCACAGAGGGAGTTCTTATGACACTGACACAGAGAGAGTACGAATGACCATTAAACATGTGTCGAAAACAAGTTATGCTGAGACAACGTCCATATTCAGTGCAGGACCATATGGTTGCACCACCATAAACACACCACACATCAACGGTCAATCCTCCTACGGCTCGGCAAGCCAAACTGAGGTGAGAATGACACGAGGGGGAACGGGAAGCACAAGTCCCATGGTAAGCCCTCCCTGAGATATCCCTGCTGGGAGGTCTCGGCTCTGAACACCTGCCACTTGCTTCCTGAAGCAGAACTATGAAGAACAAGAACAAGAACTGGTGTTCTTTCAGAGACCTTATGTTCTGGGAAGTCAAGAACGTTTCTGGGGACTTAACCAGCACTCCTAATGACTGTAGAGGTTCTTGATGACTCACATACCCACCTGGTGCAATAACATGTTTCTTGTATAAACGTTCTTAATTATTTATATACCCATCTGGTGGGATTGCTAACGTTTCTTGTAAAAACGTCCTTAATTATTCATATACCCACCTAGTAGGATAACTAACGTTTCTTGTAATGTGTAAACGTTCTTAATTATTCATATAACTACCAGATAGGATAACTAACGTCTCTTGTAATGCATAAACGTTCTTAATGATTCATATACCCACCTGGGAGATATTAATCATTTCTTGTGATGTATAAACTTTCTTGATGACTGACTAGTTGGAAGAATTCTTAGTATGAAGAAAACGTTCTGGGTCATAAATTATGCATTTCAAAGGTACGTTAATCATCTACCAATGAATGTTCCTGTAAGATAACAAACGTTTGTTGAAACTAACAAACGTTCCTCGTATCTAACAGCTGTTTTGCTGTGTAGGGCAAGTCTTTGGTCACTTGGAAACACCCTACGCCAGCGACACAAGCGTCAGTAATGGGGATGATAATGTATATCAGGTAATAAGCTTCAGGAATCTGTGTGTGAGAGAGGCTTGAGAGTAGACATCGTCACTCACCTGTCGCCAGATTCCCACTCTAGGAAAATAGTATAGGTGACAAACTGTCTACTGGCAAATATTAGAACAGCTTTCAGATACATGGATAAGGAAATGTTTAACAAACTGTTCACACCCAACATTAAGGCAAAACTAGAGTATGCTCTCATGTTTGGTCACCGCACCTAAAGAAGCACAATCAGCAAAGAGAGAGAAGGTTCAGAGGGCAACAGAGAATTTTCAATATTAAGGAAGCTGAGTTAAGGGAATTTGCCCACCATCGAAGACAAGAGTAAGGGGTGACCTGATCGGAATGTTTAGATTCTTAAATGATCATGATGTCGATGATGAACAATTCTCCAAAATATGCAGGAATGCAACAACCAGAGAACGATATAAAGCAAATAAGTTTTCAAAGATGTATAGAATTATTCATTCACCATTGCATAAGAATGACGGATGAACGGAATGAACTGAATGATGAAATTGTTAATGTGGACAACATATAGAAGTTTAAAAACTTGTGTAATAGTACTGGAAGTTCAAGAGATGGGGCCCAACGAGTGTAGAACTTCTTCCTCGTATGTATAAACAGAGTTTCTCATGTACATGCATTGACATGTATGTATACTTCATAGAATGTACATGTTTCACACCTAAACGCATACATAGGACGCACTCATTATTATTTTTGTCAGTAATGAGAATATATCGACAAACACAGAGTGAAATGATGGGACTGTCGGCAGAATTAGAAAATAGCTATAGTTAGCCCTTAATATTTACGTTTTCTCTAAAAGAAAATTAAAGGAAAATGTATTTTTTCTATATATAACGTCTTAAAGCAAAAAATGAGCTGGATTTAGGTATAATTCTAAAATGTTCCGACAGGCCTTGTATCTATAGAGCGGCAAATATATACCACTTTCAATGCTATATATAGCTTGAGAATTTCATTCCTCTCACTGATCTGCCATTCCTTTCTCTAAATCCTCTGAGTTGATCTCACTCTTCTGATTTTGATACTGTCACTTATCCTAACTTGTCCCTCATATTGAGCTTATTCCTCTGCGGAAGAAAAATGAACAGTTTATAAAGAACATTGCTGAAATTACATCAGAGTAAATGAGATGGAAACGATTATCAATTAACAACAGACAGATGGTCTCGTTCCTGCATCTTACATGTTATGTTCACTCCACCACATTCAGTCCATGTGCAGCGAAATAGAACACACAATAACATAATACTATTCACAAAAAGGCCTTACAAAACGTAACTTACAATACGTTACGTAGCAGCATAAGTGCAATGCCTCATTACGATAATCGACAGTAAAAGTATATTCGTTAGGTTGCATATACAGAAAAGCAAAATAGACATACATGCAGTACAGTGAAATACAGTACATCTAACGTAGTGTTTTCTTACACTACCCTACACATGAAAAACTGTACAACAGAAATATAGATGTACATGCGAAACAATCATTTCATAAAGTACGGGAAGGGAGTTATACACTCGCGGGGGCCCAATTATGGAACTTTCAATACTATTACACAACTTTTTAAACTTCTGTATGCTGTTCAAATTTCATTATTGAATTTATTCCAATCATCCATCACTCCTATACGGTGGTGCAAGAATAATTCTATGCCCTTTTTTGGTAAGTTTCTTGCTTCATCTTATGTTATGGCCTCAGGCTGTTTCATTCCACCATATTTCGAAAATCAAAGCTTTCCAATTTAGGTCATCCCATAATCTTCTGTCTTCGATTGGGGAAAAATTCCTTTATTTTAGCTTTCTTACTTTTGGGATCATCCTTGTTGCCCTCCTCCAGACCTTTTCTCTTTGCTCTTTGCGCATCTTTAGGTGCGGTGACCAAATTTGAGAAGCATACTCTAGTTTTGTCCTAATGTAAGATGTGAACAGTTTGCTGAATGTTTCCTTTTCCATGTATTTGAAAGCTGTTCTGATATTTGATATTTGCTATTTTCCTAAAGTGGGACTCTGGTAATAGGTGAGTGACGATGTCTGCTCTCAAGTCTCTCTCACACAAAGATTCCTGAAGCTTATTAACTGATGTACAATATAAATTTCGAGGTCTTTTTTTCCATGTATCTCATCCTCATGACTCTGTATCGACTCAGGTGGAATATCGTCAACCATGTATCTATTCAACTCTGGAACTTGTTTAGATCACCTTGCACTGTCTCCTGGTCAGCTGCCGAAGTTGTTCCTTCTGCATTTCTTCCAGTTGAACAGCCTCTAGGACATCTAGCGAAGACCCATCTGGCCTCATTTGCTTTTCCATGAATTCTTCTTTCCTCTAGTTGCGTGCATTCTGAATCCTCTCCACGAAACTGAATCTTTGTTCATACCCATTTTCGACGTATCTTTAGATCCCTTAGTTATTCTCTGATCTCGTGACACCTTTCACCATATTTATCTCGATTCCTCATTTTCTGTATTTCCACCCCTAACTATGTTAACTTCTGAAATTCTTTTTCAGTTACTTCAAACACCAAAATATTGAACCCTGGCAATTCATATTTTCTCTCCCTTATGTTTTCTACTTTAGTTAAACTGCTTGTCTCCTGATACTTCCCTCTACCTGAATCCATGTTTGAAGGTCTTCAAATGTTCTTCAAAATAGCACAATACCAGTAATATAGCTTATTGACTCACGAAGAGGATATATTCAGCTAATATTTTGAATGATCAGCTGTCAGTGTCGCGTTTTAGATGAAAATATTTCACTGTGTGTCATTTACTCACAGTTACACTTTTTTTATATATACTTATTATTGGTACACCTCTTCACACTCCCTATGTTAGCCACCAACATCATTCATTGTTTAGAAGTCCTTTAAATGTACGATATCTGAAAATTCTGGTTTACTGAGGTTGGCAACACTCTGGGCATTCGATCTGAAAGTAGAGATCGTTCCACTTAACTGTGTCTAGATTCCTAAGAAATTGCCACAGTCATACTTCCTATCCAACGGGGACTTTTACCCCTCTTTCTCCAAACTTGTAGATTCCAGACCTGCTGGAACGCAGGCCGTCTGAGATCCTGTGGTACAGGAAGATCTCTCGCAGCAGGTTGTTTACCGGAGGCCCCGTGATATCTACATGTGATTACTATTTGTGTGTTACGTACGGGGAGAGAGTTTTACACTCATGTGTACCATGTCGTTACTTCTATATGTACACACAACACGCACACACACACACACACACACCAACCATGAGGGAAGAATGAACACCTGGGTTGGGTGTGAGCTGGCTATCGCGTCCAGGATTAGAACCAATGTGGTCCGACCCCGGGCGAACCTGTTACAACGTATGGCCAGTGACGATAACCACTACACCACGAAGGCCCACGTGTGTGTGTGTGTGTGTGTGTGTGTGTGTGTGTGTGTGTGCCTCCGTGGTTAGCGTTACTAATCATGTACGCATGGACTTATGGGTTCCAGATCTAGGCTGATCAGTCGACCTGCAGTTCACTGTTCATCCTTCCCTCGGTGGTAGTCCATAAATTGGGTTCCTGGCTTAGGCTTATATATATATATATATATATATATATATATATATAGAGAGAGAGAGAGAGAGAGAGAGAGAGAGAGAGAGAGAGAGAGACTACGTAGGACTGCTCTTCTTTGGAGGTATCTGGAGGACCAGGGAGATTGCTAAACATATTAATCTATTTTCCTCTCGTTTCATATCAGATTATTTTTAAGGAAAATTGGATTGTGTTCTATTCTTATGTAGATATCAATAGCTAATCCTGAGATTATCTCCGCAATTCCACAGTATCATATCCTATTGTCAAGATCAAAATGTCCGCTATCTTAATCTTTGTCCAGAATATGTAAGTAAAAAATGTAAAGAAGTAATTATAGATGCTGTCTGGTTGGTTTGGGCATAAGGCCTATAAGCTAGTTACAAGGTGATTAAATCCCTTAAATAGTAAATCTTGAAACACCTCACTCAAGTGTCCAACACAATTCTAAGACCACATACACTATGTGTATGGTCCGCACCGTCTACAAATACCTAGACAATTTGGTAAAGCACCTCGCCTCCAAGACTTGGGTCCTCTTGATAATCCACGTTTCCACCCACATCCCCACTGCTTAGGAGTGAGTTTTTTAAGCTTACGAACTCATTTGTTCATTAATTAATTCGTGCATGTTTTGCAGTGTTCCATATTTAGCTACTTGTTTTCATTAAGGCTCCGGGAATATTATACCTTCTCATGTTACAAAATTACGCCAGACTCTAAAAAAGATAGGTCAGGAACTGTTGTTTCTTACATGTGGGTAGACTCTCTAAGGGATTACATTGAACCGACAGAACATATGATCCAATCAATTCCTATTACGTAACTGACGTATTCATAACCACGTGAAAGCTAAATCTACATTAGAAAAAATATATATTGATTGGCAACTTTTACCTTTCACGTGAATGTTTACTCACTCATTCTGTTCTTATCTCTATACATTCTGTTTCCGTAGATTTATCTATGATTGATTCGCAAGAAAATTGAAGCTCTGGTACTTATATATTCAGACAGTAAAATCGTAAGACCAGTGTGCCACACGAAGTATAAAGCCATCAATCTCCATATATACGCTGAATAGAAATAGCGAATCTGGCAACCGAGCGTCATCTTACAAGAAACAAATTGAATTTATGGTTCAGTGTAGCCGGAAACGTTGCCAGAGATGGTCGTGTAGTCGAGAAGCTGGTGTTTTTGACAGTCGTTTCACCCCCCCCACATTCTACAGCCTGTTTAATTGCAGGAAATTTCTGTGAGCAGCAGAATTAAACAGGTTCGAGAAACGTCTGTATAAGCTACTGAAGAATGAAGAGCCTGTGTCTGGTAATACTGCTATGGTGCGCTCCGGTTCTAACACTGGACAGGTTAGTAAGAGCGACATGTGGAAAGCTTTAGATTTTTTTTTTTTCCTAATTTGAATATTCCCACACTTGAGTTAGGATCCAACGTGGCCACTTAAACGTCGCCATTAAGGGGAGGCAATAGTTTGACTTGAAAATACCACCAGGAGTTCTTTCCAAGTTAGATGATATTACTGTGGCGAAGAAACGTTTTATTGTTGGAAACGTTTAACTCTGACGTTGATTTGACTGGCAGTGTATTACATACATTGCTAAGACGATCTGTTGTGAAATCCGACTTAGAGGAGAACACGAATCTTGTTAAAGAATCTTTCACTGATGCCTAAAATACTGAAGAATTTTAAAAATGTTCACAAGACTGTCCGCTGTATTACACGGATTTATTCCTGTTTGTTGTAATAATATTTATTTTAAAAGTGTCAGTATTACTGTTATTGCTGTGATGAATGTGACTGACCTTACCCAGATGAATATGATACTGTTAGCGTAGTCTGACCTTACCCAGATGAATATGATACTGTTAGCGTAGAAGTAATACGAGTTTATTATATTTGAACACCTGTGGTACATCTCGAATATTTTCACACTTTAAGACTAAACATATTAGTTTCTCGACGTATATGATTTTGTCAATAGGATTACTAGAAATTAATAGTTCTCCCACAGGTTAATAGTTTGTCTTCAGTTACCAAACGTTTCTAGTTTCCCTATGGGTACCAGTTCTTCCTCCTGCATGTAAGTACTAGTTTTCTTGTATTCCTGTCGATCTTCATAACTACACACAATTCCCTTAAGTAATTGCACGTTATATGGCACTAGTTCTTTACTGTAAATAACTGACTGGTATTCTTAGATGCCAGATACCCCATGAATAACTAGTTTTCCTGCAAGTATTTCTTGTTGCTAGAGGGTACTATTTTCTTACTCGATTTTCTTAAAATTCCAGTTTTCCTTATTATTATAACTTTAGCTTCTTCCACAAGATACATTTATTATGTCTGTGTCACGGATAAAAGTTCACTTTGAAGCCAGGTCTTAATTGAAATATGAAAATTCTTAACGAGGGGGAGAAATACCTGGTCAAGTTTTGAAAGGTCTTATCCCCCACAGCCCGGGCAGGGTCCAGGCTGTGGGCTCGTTGGTCGATCAAGCTTTTGGAAGCCTTGGCCTGCAGGCACTCGTATCCTCTACGTCTTAACTGGTCTGGTACACTTTCTAATACATGTACTGGGTACTCTTTAACTTCTCCACTGTACATCCCGTGCTGTTTCTGTTGGTTGCAGGGAAGATGTACAAGTGTCTCGGGGCCCGGATGTTTGTGTTATTTTATGCATATTGCACCTGTGGATTTCAGAGGTAGTATTTTACAGTTTTACGTGCCTGTAAGAAATTATTCCCAGATGTAAATTGGTGACCATGTCCTGCAGTATTTTTCAGGTATAGATGATCTATCTCCGCCGTCTGCGCTTCATGGTGTACAGCCTCGGTGATTTTAGCCATTCCTGATGATTTAGTTCCTTTGTCAAATTAGTATGGGCAAAGAGAGGTCTCAACACTTGATCAGTCGTGCAGTTTCGTCTGCCTTGTCGTATGCTGTTACTGAAACAATTAACGTTCTGAAAAACTCATTTGGTTTGCTTTACTTGTCTTGTAAAGTCCGCAGGATCCATCCCTTCATCTTACTGAAGGAGACAACTGCTTTTTTCGTTGTTTTCGCTCAAGGTTAGGTCTTTAGACATTATTACTCTGATATCTTTCACTTTTTCGCTTTTTCCAAGAGAAAGAAAGGAAGAAGAATTAAGGATGTTCGAAGAATATGAAAATCTGCTTTTTAAAAAGGGCCAGGTCATAGTTGTCATGATTGACATGAGGAGGCAAAGATCTTCAAAGATGCTCGATTTAAAGAATCTGATATGATCCACCCTTGAGTTACCTATGATTGCACATTACGTGATGTAGTAGCATGCTGAGTATTATGTGGTCTAGCTAATGGCTGGGACTCACAAGCAGCCAGTCCTCGGGAATGAAAATAAAATGGTATCTGTAGAACAGGGAAAGTGAACCAACATTCTTGAGTAGGATAAGTGAACGAGTGTTAGGTTATCCTAGGAGAGTTGATAGTTGGACTACTTTAGACTGCTCTGGCCAGAGTTACCTAAAGTTGCCACTTCTTTCCTGTGCGGTAGTGCTTCCCTGAGCGTGTAGCGGAATGAATAAACTTAATGTTTTGCGAGTTTGAAGTATCCGTTACCGTCCTTCGGTGAAACTGATTTTCCGTTGTTGACAAGAAATGGCATCGGTCACTTTTGTGGGGTTAGTATATATCTTTATTTTTTCCTAAACTAGCAAATGAGGGAAGAGATTGATTGAAACTGAACTCTACTGATGAAATGATGCCCCACCATAAAAATAATTGCACTAGAATGAGCAGTTAACATCTTGACTGCGCACCTGCCCCGCCCCAGTTATTTTCGTCACCACAACAGAAGAATGAGGTGAAAATCAAATGATTATCCTTGATGAATGGACGTTCTTAAGTGTAGGGTAAAAAAAAAAAAATCAAGGTTAGGGCAACAGAAACACCTGTGGCCACGTAACAGTTAGTCTGATCTTGCACTGAGGTAAGTCGATGGAAGCTGGTAACGTACAGTAGATGTTCTGGAAATTATTTTGTTCTTTTTTTGTTGTTATCATGTTTTTTTAATCAAGACCGTTTCCAAGCCCGATATGCCTGAGCCCTTGCCTCAATGGCATCAGAACATGAGCGGTTGAACCATGGATTGGAAGAACAGGTCGTCTTGAAGGAAGAGGGAATAAATGCTTCCATTCCCACAAAATATCCTTTGCTGTGGATTTCGCAGAGAGGGAAGCATTACCACATAACAGACAGAAATTTACCTAAGGAAAGTCAGAGAAGAATCGTAAGTTATTCCATTCGGCTATGCTGAGGTGCCAGTATTTACGTTTAGAAAGGCCTGCTGGAGGGGGAGGAACCGTGAAAATAGATACATTTACGAGAGTGTGGTCAGATGAACCAACTGGGAGCGAGACTGTGAAAATAGATACATTTACGGGGGTGTGGTCAGATGAACCAACTGGGAGCGAGACTATATTCACAGTGCGAATGATTTAGGAGGTGAAAAACAGATCCAGAAAATTAGGAGACTAGTCACAGTGGTCAAGAATATGGGTGGGGTGGGAGATAATTTGCTCTAGATCTTTGAGAATGGAGACAGCGAAGGCTTCAATCCGTACACCAACTGTATGGGAGGAATTCAACCATTCCCTATGGTGAACGTTGAAATCCCTTGGGTAGAGGATCTCTACTTGCGGGTGAAAGGAAGCCGCAGTCTCATGGCAGGAATTTAGATAGTGGAAGAAAGATAAATATTTTTTTTTTTTTTTTTAGAATTAGGAGAGCAATAGGCAAAACAAAGGAAGTGTGATAGGAGACAGACCTTGAGCCACATAACATCAAAGTTTGGGGACAATGTGCTCGAGGCGTGCGACAGGTGTGATGATGTTGAAGTAAGCACAGGCACCATTTCTGAGTGGAGATTATGGTTGGATATGAAACTGGGGCTAGTGAGAACATCATTAAACACTTGGGTCACAGAGAGAAATAAGATATTAGGAAAGGTGCTAGACAGATGGTGTTCAACAGAAGAAATGTTACTAGAAAGGCCACAAATTTTGGTATCGTGAACAGAAAAAGAGGAAGGTCTATCAAAAGAGGGAAAGGTCGTGGGAGGGTCCGATACTACTTCTGTTTCAGCCCTCCCTCTCGTTGGCAATAGAGTCAGGCAGGAACCCGGAGATTCTTAGCACCCCATAATGCTAGGGACTAGAGGCTATACATTTCCTCGACTGTATCATGACTACATTTAAAAACGATTGTGCAGACAGAAGAGAGCAAGAGAACTTAAGAGAAGAAAATAAGTAAGGTAGGTTTGAGTAGGTGTATGGTGCTTGTAAGGAGAAGGCAGGACTAGCCCGGTAGTCCCGTTTCAATGAGACAGGAAGTAAGACCAGCAATCCTGACATGGAGAGTGTAGGATGGTTCCGGGCACCACTTGAACTCTCCTCAGTCAGGACTGTAGTACCACCCTGGGCGGCTGCTGCCAACAGCCTTTCTACCTAATCAGTTGAGAAGTGTTTATCTTCAATTTGGATTTAATATTAACATATGTTGAAGTAAAATAACCCTGAAATAAGGCTTATACTGAAATTCAGTTTGTCTTCATCGTGCCGTGTTTTACTTCTGGCGAGTTTTTCCTCCTGTTTCCCTTCAGCCGCGAAAAATGCTTTGGGTGTTCTTTGAATTATTTTGATTTATCGACCATCATCGCCTTGCAGGGTCGACGCTAGGCATTTATACCGCAACGGAAATGTGAATTTCACTGTCAGGTGTCGTGCATGTCAGGGAAGTTTGTGTGTGACAACATAACGATGATTTCGCTGTGAATAACGACAGCATCTCCTGACGAGGAGGTGCTGCGCCCACAATGTCAGTTCATTTTAAATTTTTCATACGGGTAAATATTTAAGAAATGTTTTTCTCTCCCATCACGAGTCCTTGCTTGCTGCTACAGCCTTCTGTCCACGTATATAAGTTAAGAATCGTTGGTTCAGTTTTGCTCAAACTGAACTAAAGCTGACCGGTTCGGCTAGGATATGCTAGTTTAGGTTAGGTTGGATTACTGTGAGTTGGGGTTGGGTTAGATTGTTGCCATATTTGTACAAAATTCGTGATATTTAATGTCACACTTTCCCAGATCTTCGACGCCTTCACACTTTTTGAAGTGCATATTTAATTGCAGGAGGGGTATTGCATTTATAGAATAAGGAAGTCTATCTCTTCTCCAGTTTCCTCTTTCTGGCATCATGTCAATTACTCTGTAAATTTAATTTTTAAAACGTCAATTGATGATAAGGTTGCTCGCAGTGCTGAAGGTGTGGAAACAGTAAGAGAGTAAATCGTAGTTCAGGAAAGTCTTTGAGACGAGTACCAGCCTTAACATGTGAAGTACATGAGTTTGTTCTTAGAATCCAAACTCAGGCTGAACTACCACCACAGGAATGCTGCAGGCGATTGAATATTACTAAGTTCATTTGTGAGGTGAAGAGAGATGATTTCCTCTATATTCAGCAGATTTGTCACCTCCAGACTTCATTTCATTGGGTTTTCTATGCAATATGATTTATGCGAACCCAGAGTCTGAGACAGTTGACGAGCTCAAGGGCAATGTACGTTGGGATATTCGGAACATCCCTCTACGAACTTTTCCTGAAATGAAGAGTATGGCAGACCTAATGCCATTAATTGTTAGTAAAGACAGAGCCTACGTCCTATACACACGGTAAGAAGAAAACAAAAGTGTCTTTCCGGATGGGTCCGATGAATTTCGAATTAATCAGTGCGCCTCGTGTTCTTTCGGTAGGGTTGGTAAGTGAGAATGTGAGACAAATTTCCTAATAATTATGGTAGCTCCTCTTTATAGTTATCTCCATCGAAATATGAAATCAACATTAATTATGGCAGTTTACAGGTAATGCTGGTAGCAATGTTTATTTAGCAATATCATGAAAGCAGGGCTACCAATGTGAGCCTAGACCAATAGACTTTTCTCAAATCTTTCGTCAGTGGTCATAATTGTTTCACACAACAAATATACTTTTTTTTTTTACCGTGTTTGCATGTGGAAGATTATGGCAAAATAAACGTTAATCAGTAATCATTGAATAAACTTATTCATTATTTGATAATCAGATTGTGTCATTTTTAAGCAACATTAAAATGTGTACAATTTGGGGGCATCTTACATATGGCGGTTGCATACGAGCGATACATTACCTTCAGCAATGTTGCGTCACCATCATCAGTGGATGGAAAGGGATAGATAGTCTTGTGAAAGACCCTCTCTCTCCTTGAGTCCATAATTTCCCTTCTCAAGTGGACTGCAGCCTTGAAACAACAGGAACCCCATTCATGGGATCATGGGACTGTATAACAACGATAATGATACTCTCAGTTTGTACCCTATGTTTATCTACATCTGCCTATGTTGACAAAGGTGTATATTCCAGTGGGGACATGTGACTGCTCTGCAAACCTGCCGGTCGGGTACCGCCGGAAGATGTGGGTTAGAGAAAGTTGTAAGAGAGGGTGACCGGTTTACCTTTACGTTTTCCCCCAAACATGTTTAGGAAGTTATTCACTCCTGTCGATTGGAGTATTTTGCATTTTTAGAGCCCAGGCGTTACTTGGAAGATATTTCGGATGTATAGATTTTTTATAATTCGATTTATCTACTTTCCGTGGAAAGTATGTCTGTGTAGTCCAGCGATGCCGTGGCGCTGTGCCAGGCTAACGTTCACTTACGAGGGCGTTGTTTACTTAACTTTAACTAGTTGGTTGGCTGGGTCATGAAGACCGTCATCCACTAGCCGAAAAATCTCTCAACACCTTCTTCACGTGTTAAGGATAATTCTAAACCATGTGATAACCTCTTGCTCAGTATCTGCTGGGCATATCATTCCGGGCGTCAAACCCAGGAGCATTTCCAGAGGTCATGGTGTGTCTCCACGGTCTTCGGCACGCCTCTGTACCAAAGCATTTGAGCTTTGCTGGGTGAACCTCTGGGTACGGTCCTCCGCGGTGTAACGGTTAGCGTTACTTACCGTCACATATGCACGGTTAGGTTAGGGCCGGACCCATCCTGCCACCCTTGTAACAACTGGTATGGATGTCATCTCAGCTTCCTGCCAACCAATTTCTTTTCTGAGAATTTATTCAGCTCCCTCTCCTACCCACTACCCCCTCCACCCCGTCCTGAGTTCATTACTCGTGGCTTCGTTATATTTGGAAAGATTTTTTTCTTTGTGTTTAGACTTTCAATTAAGTAATAATTTGGTCTCGTTAGTGCAGTTCCTGTAGCTGATTCCATGTTATTTGTCCAGTAAACACAGTAATTGCCTGATATGTCCAGTGCTGTATCTTGATATACCACAAACTGTTTAATTATCAAACTGTAATTGCACCGTAGATTATTCTCGAATTTAATGTTTCCTTTGCAGACGCATAATTGGTATGGAAAATTTTGGCGTTAGATATTTTGATTAAACAAAGAATGATTTATTAAAATTCATAGGGAAAGTTATGAAATATTACTCACTTCAACTTTTTCTCCCTGATTGTTGTGGACATGCTTAGCAGGGTTCGATGTTTTTAAGATGAGGGCGATTGCTGTCTCTGCCTCGGCCGACAAGAGACAGTAGCTATCAGAGCCCTTCTCAAAACTAACTGTTCTTTTTCCTTCAATTCTTCCTTCATCTTCAAATTGGGGAATTGTCGAGCCCGGCAATTATCATACATCGTACAGCCACATTATTTACTTTTCTATCTAGTTATCACAAGACAAATGGAGGAACTTAATTGTGTATGACTGTCAAGGAAGTCCACATCCTGGGGTTAAATCCCCCAACATGGATTCTTCGTGAGAATATGTAAGATTTTAGTGCATTTCTTTTATTCTATTTTCATTATGCTCAAGAGAACATGTTATAGAATGGAATTATGTTTGACGCAGTACACCAGTCATCACCATAAAAATATCAGATCAACCATAGGCCAACTCTTATTTTACATTGTTTTGTGAATCTTTCTACGTGAACATGGTTAGGGTTATTTAGTTCCTCGGAGCAACACTAACCTATTCCTTTACCTGCGCCTCAGGGGCTTTGTTTGATTAATTAGATTTATCTGCACCTGAACTGGAGTTATGTACTAGAGAATAATTCACGTACGTTTCCTGTTTCAGGTGAATTCGAGGATGTTATCACAACATTGTGTTGTTGACGGCATGATACCATTTACCAGAACCTTTTGTTACCGACGCAATGTTTCCAAGTACCCACAGTCTTGTGTTGCTGAGGCTGTCACCAGAACCTTGCGTTGCTGATGCTGTTACCAACTCATCAGAACCTTGTGTTGCTAACGATGTTTTACTAAGTCCCTAGCACCTTGTGTTGCTGACGTGGTGTTACCAATTCCCCAGAAGTTTGCGTTGCTAATGATTTATTACCAAGTCCTCAGAAACTTGTGTTGCTGATGCTGTATTACCAAGTCCCAAAACTTTGTGTTGCTGACGTAGAGTGTTTCTAACGACCAAGGACTTCCTCTAGACAGCAAAACAACTGTTAGATACGAGGAATGTTTGATAGTTGCTATAAACGTTTGTTAGCCTATAAAAACATTGACTGGTTGCTGATTAACGTTAAGAACATTTATGCATTACAAAAAAAGGCATTTATCCCCCATTGGGAATGTTAGTCGTCAAGAACGTTTATACGTTACAAGAAACGTTAGTTGTTCCACCAGGTGTGTATGTGAGTCATCGAGTACGTGTACAGCCACCAGGAATGCTGGTTAAATCCCCAGAAACGTTCTTGACTTCCCAGAACATAAGGTCTCTGAGAGAACACCAGTTCTTGTTCTTGTTCTTCATAGTTTTGATTCAGAAAGCAAGTGGCAAGTGTTCAGAGCCCAGAATTCCCAGCAGGGATATCCCAGACCCACATGCGGGAGGGTTGACCATGGGACACGTGCTTCCCGTTGATGTGTGGTTGTTTATGGTGGTGCAATCATATATGGTCCTGCACTGAATATGGACGCTTGTCTCAGCATAACTTGTTTTCGACACATGTTTAAAAGCCATTGGTACACACACACACACTCTCTCTCTCTCAAGTACTCGCTCACTTTCGCTGTCATAAGTACTCTCTCACTATGTCGCTGTCATAAGTACTCGGTGTCGCTGTCGTAAGTACTCTCTGTGTCGCTGTCGTAAGTACTCTCTGTGTCACTGCCGTAAGTACTTTCTCTGTGTCATTATCATAAGTACTCTCTGTCACTGTCAGAAGTACTCTCTGTATCAGTGTCATAAGTACTCTTTCTGTTGCACTGTCAGTACTCGCTCACTGTCACTGTCATTAGTTCTCTCTCACTG
>JAYMFT010378207.1:0-20836 GCA_038088735.1 Panulirus argus | reverse complement strand
GTGTGTGTGTGTGTGTGTGTGTGTGTGTGTGTGTGTGTGTGTGTGTGTGTGTGTGTGTGTGTGTGTGTGTGTAGCAGTAAATAACAAGGGTCAGGCTGAGGGCGAGAGCTAACTGGTTGGCCTGAAGGGAAGAGGGAGGTGTAGGAGACCGGCGTGCGTGGCGTCCGGCCCACAACAACAAACACACACACACACACACACACACACACACCACATCCGCCACACACACACTCCACCTCCGCCACACACACACACACACACACACACACACCAGACAATCCAGCTTAGAGACAAGACCCGAGACTGGACATCATACAGGCCGGACCAGGAATTGGACTCCCCCCCCCCCACACACACACACACACTTACAGTCCAGCTTGTACGGCAGGCCAGGAACTGAACATATACAGACAATACAATTTATAAGGGCGTCCAAAGACTGGATCCCACCTACCTACCTCCCTCGCTGGCGCACACACACGCACACACACACCCTGGTTGGCTCAGGCGGCACGCTATCACGGAAGGTCTTTCAGTCTCCCGTGTCCTGCCTACCGCTCCTGTGCACTATACGTGTATGCCAAACATTAAGTAAACTTCTTAGAACGTCTGGCAATACCTTCAGCAATGACAAAATGGCTATAAATACGGAGACAAGAACCTGTTTTAGAAAAGGAAAAAAAAAAAATCTCGAAAATTAATGCCTTCAGGGGCACGCCGGATACCTTATCAATATCAACGGAAATCACATCAGTTGATGACTGAGCTAGAGCTGCATTTCTCTAGCTGCGACAACTTCAGGCAATGTTAATTCATGCTGGGGTTGGTTACTCAGTTCTTGCTTTAGTATTATGTTGGCCATAAGAGATATACAAGATACAATACCAACTCGAGAAAAAAATACTTTATCGTTGTTCTTGAAAATATCACTGTCGGAGGAAGTGTGTTCCATCACCCGTAACGAATCCATTAATATCACGTTTGTTGACATCAGTAAGTTGCTTTCGCCTCGCCTCCAGGATCAATAATTACCACACTCTTTGAACACGTATATAATGGAATCACAAATCCTTAAGCCGGGGGTTTCAGACCTACCTTAGGCCAATAGAAAATCATTTTTTTCTTTTTTTATGGTGAAGTCTGAGTGTATTTCCGGAGAGAAAAGGATGTAAGCGGTGATGAAAGTGATGGCATCGACAAATAATGAGTGTGGTCGGTCCTCTCAGTAATGGTCATGCGGACCATACAATGTCTGATGCAACAGCCTGGGTTCGTGGTTCCCCTTCAACCCTCAAAGCCATCCCCGCCCCCCCCCCAGCAAGGAAACGAAGACCTGCATGAATCTCAGACGCCATCGGAATCACGAAGAAGAAAAAAATGCACGGATTTCCGGAAATCCCTGGAAAAAGCTCTCGACTGTCTGAATCTGAATATTGTGTATCCTCTTGTGCACCTTCATGAACACCCTCATCCCGACGCTATGACCGACCCATGACCACGTCACACACGTCCCTCGGTCACGATGGCCCATGCTTTGACCCGATCCCTGACTGCGTTGCATGCAAGATGCGCCAGTTCCCTCAATACAGCGAAACCTCGCTAATCCGGCCTTCGCTTCTCCTGAGTAAGCCCCTCCCAACGACCATTTCACCTGCCCCTACTGACGTCATCAAATCCTTTGTTATTCACACAGATCGACGCTTCCTCGTCGAGTCCTCCCGCTCTCTCTCTAGAGCTCTATCGCGTTCGATTCAATACGTGACCAACGCGAGGTATTCCCGGGAGTCAATCTGTGTCAACTACACCCGTCTCACTTTCCCTCCACTTGACCATGACTCCTCCTCACCTCTGTTCCCAACAAACATCCAACTGATTAAAAGGGAGACAGAGATAAATGTTAGCCTCCTTCCCCTCCTCCGGGTAGTCAGGGGAGACAATCCAGCAAAACGAAACAGTGGATTGTGGAAGAGATTTATAGAGAAGGGTGATGGCTGGTGAGGTGAGAGGACTGAGGCGTGGGGAAGGGGACATCAGCGGCCGTCGGGCGTGGTGAAGAGGCCAGCCACCCACTCACACAGATCGAGTCAAGGACTCGCGCCTCGTATGCACGCCAGGCACAGGGACTTGCGACATTATCCATGTGTATATTGTCCATGTCTCTCGTGCGTCCTGCATCCTAATGGTTCTTGAGCCTTTAAGCCTGTCCTAATAACTCTGATGCCTGGACAGACGGAAGCATTACAGAGCCTGTGGACATTTTCCTAGCTCAAGGATCTCTCTTGCAGCCAACAACACCGATCTTAAACCTAAACTCCGGTTGGAAGAAAACATTTGCTCTGAACAGTCAACAATGGTGTTACTAAACTAGTCGTAAAAAGTTTTCAATACCCAACCTAAGCGCATTGTAGGCTTGTCAACAGTCCCTTGGTTCTCGAGAGATGAAGTCAATCGTGCATCAGCATCCCTGCATCAACTGCCCGAGGGAGCATCTCTTTACTTCCTTTGGCTTCATACCAGACTTCGCACGCGCCAGTTTGTAGTTTTCCAACGTCCACAGTCGGCAAAACCTCCATGATAAACCTACTGTCACGCTCTTACGATGACATGTCAACTGCAGTGCGCGTTGCGAACGATGTCACATAAAACCGTGAGGGAAGGTGAAATAGAAACATCAGCTCACAAAGATGGGTTTCACACGGCTGTTGCTCTATGGTATACTAATTTGCCATTTATTTCCAGCATGCGAATGTTATGCGCTAACCTCTATGGCCATACTTACAGAAGGTCTTTGTATTGTCTATGTATATAATACCAACATTCTATCTTTTCCATATCAGCTTCTGGGATCTTACAACTTGTTAGGCAGTTGTGAAAGACAGGATATCATTTCTCTCCACAGCCGTCCCGTATGTGCGGGATATTTCACTCTACACAATCCATCCTTTCCTTCTAAACACTTGCAAGATTTGTATGTTAAAGAATGGCAAAATCTGTACGACACGTTGCGTTAATATGTGTTGATACAACACGCCAATACTGCCTCAACCTTTGTGCTTTCTCTTTCCTCGCTTCCACTTCATGGAACTGTGTCATCAGTTTTAAAATTCCCTGAAATGAATTTGCGTCAACATTTTCTTTCAGTGGGTGTGAAATACTTCTCTCTGCGGATGTAATATATATATATATATATATATATATATATATATATATATATATATATATATATATATATATATCAGGGCACTACTCCGACAGTCTGCTCCTAGATCAAAGGAGTCATTCTGTCAAGGGCATGGCGTTTTCGAGGTCGGGCGGAGGGGCATGCATTTCTGAACAGATGTGTCGCTGGAGAGGGCTTGTAATGCGTCGTCTGTCGGCTCACTAGAGAAAGTTTCGTAATGCTTCCTCAAAAATCTTTTGCACAGCGTTAGATCAGGAAAGAATTTTCTGTACACAGTGGACCCATAAAAGATGCAACTTTGGATTTTTTCTTTGCACAAGATTCTCTTTCTCATTTCCTGCACAGATTGAAGAGCCTCCGTTACTCGTTGATGAAATAATCTTCAAGTTGTACTGGGGGATTTCCACTATTCTTGGAAGTTCCCGTGCCAGCTTCCACTTCATATGAGGCGGACTAACTAACTCATGTCTCCTTAGAAACATTACGTTCGGGCTGGGGTTGTCCAGGTCTCTCAACACAAGGTTCCAACGTTCCTTAATTGCTCTTATTAATTACCGCTGTCTCTAGCATCTGGTGGTTCATACGTAATGGCGATAATCAAACTATCATTCTCCGCTTTATCCACTTAAACACGGCAGCGCGATCCCGTGGGCGCAATGGTCCATCCCCTGGGTACCGTGGCCCGACCTCTGACCTAATTCTCAACGGCCTGATCAAAGGTCAGCCCAACATTAAGTACAGGTCGTATCGCTGTGCTCAAGAGTCATAACGTCGGGGCGCTAAGGCGCTGACGATTTTGGTACAAATGGGCTTCGTAAATACAGTCTAAATGAACCACCAATTTACAACTGAAGAGACTGTATACAAGGACCCACATTTCATTACCACCGTTGCTCCTGCTGTTAAGACTTCACTTGCAAAGCTGTGCTTGCCTCCGTTGATAGGCCATTAACGAAGAGCATTTGGTTCGCACCGCTCCAAGTCCTTCTAAACTACACATGTACATTCAGGGGAGTCTCTGATATGTGGCCCCACACTCTCCATCTCCAAATATCTACGTTTAGTGCTGCTGTCTGTCTCCGGTGAGTCTATCAGCTGCAACTACAACTGTACAAGGGGGTTCCAGCTGCTACTCCTGTCTGTCAGGTGTTTTGGCTGGTCGATTGATTGATGGGTGGTGTTCAGGCCTATCGACTGCCGGCGTCATTACGCCATCAACGTCAAGATGCATCCACCAACTGAAAAATGTTATGACACCTTCATGTGTTAAAGGGAAAACTCCAAGACCACATACACTCTGTTGGAGTCCTTATAGAAATGGGTAATGCTGATGTCCTTCAAGTAAATAAGCTATTGAATGTGAACTTGTAAAACGCTAAATCCTAATGCTTATTCAGCTCTTTCCACCACGATAAAAGACCTAAATACTTACACAATTATTTGCAGAGAATTAAATATTTTTGGCTTCCTTTTACAGATATCCAGAACCTTATAACTATTTACATCAAATCATTTATTTTGGATTCCTTTTAAAAATTCATGTTGACCTGCACTAACACTGTTGTCTAAAATTTGTCCCAATATTTTTCTTCTTTCCCGAGTTACTATATAATTTATACCTGTGACTCTGGGACTCCCTAAATCTGGAATTCGGATGGTACAAATTCCACGGATATACTGCAATCCTAATGTTACGTACTGGGGCAGGCCTCCTCTCCAATAAATGAACACGAGTCAACATAGTACAAACAATCCTCAGTCGACACAGAATTGTTCGAAAATAGCGATTCCTGTTGAAGGAGGGACGTCTTTACTGCAACACCTTACTTTACCCTCTTTAGTTCGTTATGCCTTTGTGGCTTCGAAGTCCCATCCACCGTGCCATTAACATGCAACGTAATCATTCATCCTGCTCGTAAAGTCATTGTGAGGTATAACTCTCGTACATAAACTGTTAGATATAGCTGCTTCAGCCTCAGCATCTACCATTTCACTACTGCCGATACCAACATCAACAGGACACCTGCAGGATTCAACCCTCTTATGCTCTGAGTGGATTCATACAATCCAATCGTGGACTTCTTGAGCTATGGGACGCTCTGGAGTGTGGTGTGATATGGCTGGGAGTGCACTGTGGGACTCGGATCGTGAATGTCTTTTTAGGGAGATTGCTCAATTGCATTAAGTGCGGCCTGAATACCATACAGCTGTGCCGTAAACATGCAAGATTCTCCTGGCAGTTTTGCCAGAGGAGATTCTTCTTTGATAACTAGGGCAGAGCCCACACCGTCACATTTTGGACCATCAGTAAATATCTCCAGTCTGACTGCAAGAATAACGTCATTCATTTCCTTATCATTACAGAAGCAATGCCGTCAGTATATTAAAAACGTGTACCTTAACAAGTTCCACAAGATTCACCACCACTCCGACAGACGCCCACGATGTGGTAATAACTTTTCGCACGTCGCAGTACAATCCGTGAGTTGGGTAATGGCGATTTTTGTTTCTAGTTTCGTTTCGTGCGACACTCTGATTTCAATTTCACGAGACGATTTCCAGGGGTGAACAATACTGTAGCGGGACTCCAGCCTCCTCTCCCCTAACATCCAAGCTGTTTATAACATTCGATTCATTTACCTCCCAACCGGGTCCCCTGCTTCCACCCTGGTTGTCAATGTTCCCAGAGCTGTTTATATTCTCGTTTTATCTGGTTCCCTGAACGGCAAGAGCTGGGTCTAAGGATATATGTATTTCTTTTTTTCTACTTTCCCGTCCGTAGGTCTGGTTACTGCTGTCGCCCATCTCGTCTTTCTATTCATAGGTTCTCGGAATGCCTCTCTAAAAAGGTAGCGGAAGCCATGTTCACAAACCTCAGTATCAATAGACTGTGACACGAGCAGTACTTGAAAACATTACGGCCCTCAGGTAACATGGTTTGACCTTTAACCTAACCCTCAAAGGCCAGGTCAAGGGCACAGACCATCATCACAAAAGATCGTACCATCGTGCTCAAGCAGTGGTCTTCTAAAAGGCCCAGCGTGTCTACAATGCCACCTTCGTTTCCACATCTGACATGTAACGATGTCCTCTCGCTGTTTAAAATGCTTACTGATATTCAGGCAAGAGTCTCTCGTCCCCATGACGACTGAAGGATATAGAGACTTGTTTGCTCTCTCGTATTATCTACACACGATGCAATTAGCTGCACTAGTTGGCTCTTGACTCTGCCAGTTAGCGTGACTCCGGGGGGCAACAATTAACAAGGCACAGAGAGCACCAGGAAGCGAAGCTCCACAATTACCAGAGGAACTTGTGAAGCATCGGTTAGCGGAGCTCCTCAGGCACAAGTTAGTTGGGCTCCTGAAGCACCAGTTAGCGGACTTTCACGTTAACAATCTGATTAACTGAAGCATCATTCTACCAAGCTCTTCCAGCCACAGTGACCGGGCTCCCGAGAACTTAACCCCATCCCGGCGCACCAGTTTACCGGGCTCCCGAATACAAAGCAATGCTTCAAAAAGCACCTGCAGTGTGGAAGGCTCTGCCGCCGCCAGTTACCAGGGGAAGGGGAGGAAGCAAGAAACAGGTCCGTAAGCCCTGGTTGGGGAAGAGGCAGCCCTCTCTCCCTGCCAGCTTCGAGCAGTGAGGGGAGGCAGCCCACAGCAGGCATCACAGATGTGTCAGCCGCGATCGCGTCTTGCTAACGATTCCCTACCATTAACTACGGTCTCCTCGCGTCAACTCGTTATCGTGTGTGTCAGTCACACTCCCTCCCCCTTCCTCTCCCTCCATCAGAGTCAGCCTCCCTCCCTCACTCCCCCCTGCACAGTGCCACCACTACCACCACAACCATGGCTACGCAGCCGTCGTCATGGAAATAATGATGATGATTACAAAATTTCTGATGAGAAAAAAACCCTCGGGGGTGGGTGAGGGGTAGGAGGAAATTAATTAGAAGAGTTATGAGGTAGAGTGACGACGGTAAGAGGTAATTACACTGATTACGGGAGAATGACGACTAGAGACGCCGCGAGTGATGCACAACGAATGAATACGATCACTGCAGATGGTGTCGCTACACAGCACCACTCCTGAGGCCACGGACGCTTCCTTAACGCAAGGTAAAACAAAACGAGGAACGGGAAAAAAAATCATCCAGATACGAGTAAAATGGTCGCATCAAGAGTGAATTTCCATATCTCTCACTGCCTCAAAAAGCAGCGAATTCATTGATCGCTCGCGCCCATCCTGTGGGCGGTGGCGCAAAAGAGGATACAGAGGTGCAGGCAGAGTTCCAGGAACTGGGCCACAATGACTTAATTATACAAACATGAATGCCCGATCCAGAGCAGGCAAGACAGGATACTTCTTATGCATCTAGGGCAAAACATCACCACATATGAAACGTTCACACGAACATATCTTGTAATGCGCGCGAATTTTAAATGTCGAAACTTCTTTTCTTCTGAACAGTTGCTCCTTTTATACAAAGGATTGATTCGTCCTTGTATGGAATGCCGCTCTCGCATCTAGGGTGGTTCTAGTTCTGTATCCTTACTTGGCAGAGTCGTGTCGAAAGCGGTCTAACTTATAAACTGTCCCAGGCTAACTTCCAAACTTGACGCTCTTGCCTTACGCCGCAATGTTGGGTCACTTTCCCTCATCTACAGGTATTACTTAGGCTCTTGCTCCCGAGAGCTGGCTGCTTGTGTGCTCCCACCACTTAGTAGACCATGCGATACTCGGCAAGCTGCTGCGTCACATGATTATTGTGTGGCCATCGGCAACTCAAGGTTGGGCCGTTTTCAAATAACACCTTATTTCCATACACGTTGAACCTTTGGAACCCTCTACCTTCTCATGTCTTTCCCACTAACTATGACCTGGCACATTCTAAAAGACGGGTTTTTTTACTTCTTCCAGAATTCGTAAATACTTTCCCTTGTCTCTTCTTTTTCCTTTTCATTATTCTATCCATATTTCAACTAAGGCCCGGCCTTAATGTGGACTCTTGACTGTGGCTAGAGCCTGCCTTCAACAACAACAAAAAATCTTTCTGCAATCACAGACCTTTTCCAAGAGTTTCAGTCCCAAGTGGTGTGGACTAATACGGTAATTTCTGATGGCAAAGTTGACACCATGTCTGTTCAACACCAGCAGGTGGAGCAAACTACCATGTGTGCATCTATGTCCCAGCCTAAGACGAACAATGACAACATCAACGTGTCTTCTAATCCTATTCATGTAGCCATATATATATATATATATATATATATATATATATATATATATATATATATATATATATATATATATAATCTTGCATGATATAATGAGGGATGAATTACCTAGCGTCAATTTCCATTATATTCGAAATGACCAACAGATGGCCAAATAATTCTGCTTTCCATCAGGAGAGACGGCACGGTAATTCCAGCGTGCACAACAAACTTAAATGTGATTACACTGAACTGACGTCCCGGACCTCCCAGTATCTCTCACGTCTGAAGGATTACCTTCCAGTATAACGTTTAAAGGATTACGTTTCTGTATCTCTAACGTTTGGAGAATTACTTTCCTGTATCTCTTATGTTTAAAGAATTACCTTTCCGTATCTCTCGCGTGTAGATAATTACCTTCCTGTATTTCTCACAACCATAGCATCATGTCCCTGTATCCCAATTATTCAACGATGAAGTGTCTCTCGTGATTATCGGAACATCTCCCTGTATCCCTTACAATCACAGAATTATCTTCATCTATCTCTCACCATCCAAGCCTTCCCAGAGAAATCAATTATATTCGTGTTTTTCTTAAAATGCCATATCTATCTCCATGTATCTTTCACAATTGTATTTTTATATCTCACAAGCACAGAACCATCCCTCTCTATATATTTCAAAGAAATACCTTATATAGGTATTTCTTTGAAATAGATAGAGAGGGATGGTTCTGTGCTTGTGAGACATAAAAATAATATAATTGTAAGATACATGGAGATAGATATGGCATTTTAAGAAAAATACGAATATAATTGAGGACTGTGCAATGGTGAAATCAATGTGTATACATGATGCAGGCTAAGTTACGGTAACACATGATATACAAATTGTCCTAAATGCCTATACAAACGCTTGTATATAAGATGTGCATATACATCAAATATGCTTATATGATCCGTAAGGCTTAATATATGAGCAAAAATACCACTAACAAGGTACAAGGGTCAAAGTAATGTCAAAGAATGTCATCTTTTATAGGTCATCTTTTATCATTTTCGTTTTCCAATTAGTTTCTACTCTGCAAACACAAACGTGAAATTTATACCCATGATTAAAATCTTCAGTGACAGAGTTTGGTCATAATTAGACACAAAAATATACATTTCGTAAATTCCTGGCGTAAATACAATGTAAACAGACGCAGATAACAATGGTAGTTGGGGTTGCCTACCGTAATTACTGCCCCTAGGCACATGCGAGGCTGGGGTAGATTTATATAGTCCATATATACCCACAGGAAGGTATACCATACCCGTCGGTCTTGGTATGAAGATCACGGCATTTCTCAGGCTAACACCAGCCGATGTAAATATTCCACCTTGAACATCCAGTCTTGAATGAATACTAAACAAGTACCACAAAGCTAATCCCATTGCCCCTTGTACAACGTGGACCACCTTCTTGCAGCTCAGGAATCCCAAGGACTAAAACAGGGCGTTGGTTGCAGGACCTGCTCCCACGCCCGACACCATCTCATTAGACAATAAACCCGTAAATAAATTAACAAAAAAAAAGAGAAAAAGAAAAATACAAAAAAAAATAAAATGTGAATCTGGATCATCAACACACAGCGTCAATCGCGCTGCCAACACCGTGTGCAACGGGTATATTTGCGGAGCGCGTTTGTCTGTCCACCAAACGAAGGCCAGGTGATCCCCCTCCTCACCCAGCGAGGCACGCACATGGGGGGAGGGGGTGGGGGAGGGGCGGCCCTCAGCGGAACACAGGCAGGAAGTGCAGAGTAAAGGTCACCAGAGGGCCAGCAGGTGACGGGTGCCACAATTCAACGGCAAAATTAATGGTGTGGGAACGTCAACGACGGGTCAGCAGGTGGCGGTGTTAACAGTGACCAGCAGCAGGGAATAGCAGCTGGCAGAAGAGCAGGTTCACCAGCAGGTGATGGTACGTGCGTCCAGCAGCAGGAATAGTAGCAGACAGTAGCGCAGGTTCACCAGCAGGATACAAGGGGTACCAGCGTCTAGCAGAAACACCACCAGACAGGACTGTGTGTTCATCAGCAGCAGGGGAGCAGTAGCAGCAGCGGATGTCGATATGGGGATGAGAGCAGCCCCGGGGGGTGGGCCATAGACGGTGGCGCCGGGGCTGAAGGAGGTCTCCTCGAGACGCCCCGCAGCGACTGGTGATGTGGGGCCCACACCCTGCATGGCGCTTCTCCTGCACAGGCCACCTGCCCCGAACAGCAGTAGGAGAAAGATGTACGGGCAGAGAACAAAAAGAAGCATTGAGAAACAGGCCGGAGAAAGATGAGTAATGGAAAAACTAACGAACAAGTAGGAAAAGGTGGAAGAGACTTTCAAGGACACGATGTACATGTTGAGTGTTGTGCTGAGGGAGGGTGTGTAAGGGAGATGTCCTAGGGCCTACAACGCTCTCGGGAACAGGGTATACGTGGGGTAGTGTGTGAAAGGTCTTAGAAGTCTGGGGCCTACCGAACGCTAAACTGGGGTAAAGTGGGGGAGTGTACGAGAGAGAGAGAGAGAGAAGTCTAGGGGTCCACAGGACGCTGGGGGATGGGGTACAGAGAGGGAAAGTGTATGCGAGAGAGGTCCTGGGGTCTACATGATGCTGGGAAGGGTGCGGTAAAGTGAGGGTGTGTGCGTGAGAGTGAGAGGTCCTGGGGTCCACTAGACGTTGAGGAAGAGTGTGTGAGAGGAGTAAAATATGACCCACACAAGGCAGGGGGCACAGGCCAGTAAGAGACCTTCCGTGCTGAAGAAATAAACTGTAAACAGAACGCAAATACAATTCACGAGGTTAGATGCAAGAATTAAGTAGAGAAATATTACAATGATGCGAGACTAAGAAATAATTAAGCAGAGAAATATTACAATGATGCGAGAATAATAAACAATTAAGCAGAGAAATATTACAATGACGTGAGAATAATAAACAATTAAGCAGAGAAATATTACAATGATGCGAGAATAACAAACAATGAAGTACGAGAGGTCGGGTAAGGAGGGGCAGTGTGAGGGGAGAGAAGGGAAGGGGCGGTGAGCGTCAGTCGGGGAGGAGGGGAGGGGAGGGGAGGGGGGAGAGGAGTGGGATAAACGGGAATCTAAGGGGTAAAGGGAGGGGGGTGGGTGAGGGGGGAGGGGGGACTGGGAGGCGGTGTGTCGCCAGGCAGGATGGCTTGCGGCAGCGGGGGCGCCACCACCACCACCGTCGTCTTGGCAACCGGCGCCGACCACACCGTGTGGGCGGCACACGCTGGCTTACTGCCTCCTGCTACTACCACAACCACCCTGGCTTGCTGCTGCCACCTGCCACCACAACCATCCTGGCTTTCTGCCTCCTGCTACCACCACAACCACCCTGGCTTACTGCCACCTGTCACCACAACCACCCTGGCTTACTGCCTCCTGCTACCACCACAACCACCCTGGCTTACTGCCTCCTGCTACCACCACAACCACCCTGGCTTTTTGCCTCCTGATACCACCACAACAACCCTGGCTTACTGCCTCCTGCTATCACAACTACCCTGGCTTAATGCTTCCTCCTACCACCACAACCACCCTGGCTTACTGCTGCCACTTGCCACCACAACCATCCTGGCTCACTGCCACCAGCATACAACCAAATTTTCCTTCTCTTCCTTGCTGGCGAAGCGTGTAACGGGGTCTTGGCTGCTACCTCATCAACCAGACTGTTCGAGGCTGCAACTCTCTTACTCTCATGTCCTCCAATTACATGGCCGGCCAAGGAGAAACTGCCACAGAAATTTCCTAAGTCTTTCTTAATACACTTAAGGGGGCTAATAGTTCTCCCTTAAATATGCCTAAAGGAGGCCAGTGGTTCTCCCTTAAATATAGTTAAGGGAAGCCAACAGTTCTCCAGTAAATATCCTTACGGGGTTATCATTTTCACTTGAAAATACTTAAGGGGAGTCCATAGTGCTCCTTTAAATATACCTAAAGGAGGCCAGTGGTTCTCCCTTAAATATACTTTAGGGGAGCCAATAGTTCTCCTTTACATATACTAATAGGGCTATAATTTTCACCACAAATACTTGAGGGGAGTCCATAGTTCTCCCTTAAAACGGGTAACCCAAGTGATTCCGACAGTCACCTTAATAAACCAATCAAGACTTGTGTTGACAGCTGCCCCCCGTATCCCAACGCAGTGTCCGCCGGTATCAAGGACACAACAGGAAGTGCCTGACTTCCAGATCTAACAAGGTCACCATCATTTGCCAGGAATCTCGGCCCTTGTTAATTCATTCACGTCGGGCAGTTTGGAGAGACTGTTTACTCAGTTTAGAGAGTACTGGATAATCCTCAATCTCAGCTGTTTTGTCCAGTTTAGAGACCGCTGAGCTACGTTCATCTCCCAGCTGTTCTCTCGGTTATAAGACGGCTGAATCACGTCCATCTCCAGCTGTTCCGTCAGCTTCAAGACCGCTGAATAACACTCTTAATCTCAGCTGTTTCGTCAGTTTGGGAGGGTGACGTCATTAGCAGGACACGTGGGGACTGGAGAGCGGGGACCGCTGGTCCTGTGGCTTCAACACCCACCCCACCACGCAACCCACCCACCGTCAACCCACCACTGGTCCTGTCGTTTCAACACCTCCCCCACCATGAAAAGAAACAACCCACCATCCACCTCTACGCCTTCAACAGCACCACCCTCCCATGCAACCCACCCACTAACCCACCACCCACCCACCAGCCTGACACTAGAATCACCTTGTTGTGTCCAATGACCGAGGATGTCACACTATTACGGGCATGTCTTTCGCGCCCCTCTCTTTGCTTATTGCCGAGACTGCCCTGCGCAGTGCCGGCTGTGTGTTGGATTTCACTGATTTTCTTTTTCTCTCATCACCGTAGAAAACTACTTTCTACTGCTGCCATTACGTCGAACACGACCACGCGACCTTTGAGGACGACGATACGACCCTTGAGCGAGATGGTGCGACCCTTGGGCATCAAGACCTGGCCTCTGTACTACCCGTTAAGGGTCAGGTCAAATGCCAGGATATCATGCTACCCAAGGGTCGTGGCGTCGTGGGCAAATGCCATTCCACCATACCCCCACAAGGGTCGTGGCGTCGTGCCGTTCAGGATAAACATCATTACTTTCAATAGACCGCTGAAGCACAGGTTGACGTCTCAATATGGTCCATGCGTGTCCTTGATGATCACGATAATCTCTTGCCAACTCTCTTATCACCCGAAAGCAGAAATATCCTCCAGTCATTTGAGACCACTATACACATTATAAGGAGGACCAGGGCAAGGGTAGCAAGCTCTAGTATGGCAGAGGACCTCTCACAACACATTTACTGTACTCTGATCTAATTCCTTAACACTTAATAGGATCTGATTTAGAAAACGTGCATCTCAAATGTCTATTCCCGGTTACACCATTCGTCCTCGTTTTCTGTGCAATGACGCCGCGGGCACAGTCGTCCAACTTTCACAATATCTGAACGAACGACATAAACATTATGCCAGTCTTGGGGAGCATTCCGAAATCTGTCCTCCTGACGCAGCGAGTCTGAGAGGCAGTGATTGTCCCGGTACCTGAATTCCAGCGCGGAATACACGCCACTGTCTGTGTTCCTTTGCATTTCAAATGCCCTTCAATCGTGTATGCTGGCAGGTAATGGCCTTTACCTTTGGGAAAAGTTCCTGGTGCCTTCCGATCGTGACCCAGCGATCATTTCTCCGAACATCATTCTCACTATGCTTCCAATACACCATCTCTAATCTCTTACGCTCAACCTGGGTCTCTTACACTCCAGATCTCTCGTCTCGCACTCGAGGAGGCACCGAAGACAAGCGGGCGGCCTCTCCATATGAGACAAGACATGTTCCTCAAGCCCCAGGACGATAATGACCACAGTTAGGGAGGAGTGTTCAAGGTCAACTGTTGCCACACATCTTACACTGCCTAGAGAGGGTCGTGCACCCTCGCTCACACACCACTGCACCGTCCCACACACCGCTGCACAGGCTCATTACACAGCGGTGCACCGTGTTATTCAGTGATGCACCGTCTCGCACACTGCGTACCCTTACTTATCATCTAACACTGGTGCGCCCTTACGCATCGTCTCCCAATGGTGCACCCTTCTGCTAGTCGACTCAATGGTACACCTTTACTCAGTGACACTGTGGTGCACCCTTACTCATCGACTCATACACACCATACATACTGCATGTCAACATACACAATGACGCCGCCATACGCACAAGCTCACGGCCATACACACCAGCGCAAGCCCATATACAAAATGGCACATCGCCAGCCCCACGATCTCTCACAGTGAGAGTTACGCACACACACACACACACACACACACACACACACACACACACACACACACACACAGAGAGAGAGAGAGAGAGAGAGAGAGAGAGAGAGAGATCCACAAACCCTCAGCAGTCTGGGTAATAAGAAGACCTCCTCTACCACCCACTGCCTCGTCAGCGTCCTGGACAGCCACCGCAACCTTGAGAGGCGCAAGGCCTCTGTGGCTCTCACCTACGTTAATCCCAGCAAAACCTACCCAACCATTTCATAATGAAAAAAAAAGTCAACCTTGGAGTGCGGAAGTCTCAATCCATGGTTTGTTTTCCTCAGTGAGCGTCATTAGATTGTTTGCACAGAGAGGCTGCCTACATATTCCAGACCCAAATTTGTAAGTGTACCGCTGGTTACAACGACGGGTTTTCGTGGGTTTCCTTATTCTTAAGGTGGGTACATATGGCCCTAACAGAGGCACCTGCTCGATGGCAGTACTCTGGCGACTCTTCCACCGGGGTGAGCGATGACAAAAAGCTCTCACAGCAAAACAACCCTCCTTAACAGCCTCCAGAACTGGACCACTGTGCCAACCACGTCGTTATCACCCAAACCAAGACCCGCTGCCATGGCACCAGCCTTACCTCTAATCAAGTCCCATCCCTTACTAACCCACAGCCTCCCCCCCCCCAGCCCCCAGCCCCCTGCAGGTCGTTCAGTCCACCAAGCTTCTGACCCTGTCCCACCCCTTTACTCGCCAGTCCCCAGCTCCCTCCACATTGCTCAGTCCACTGTGCTTCTCGGCGTCACTCTGGACGATAAACTAAGCCGGATGGAGCACGTCGGCAACATCATCCAATCCTCCACCAATCGTCTCTACAGTCATCGTCGATTCGTGACGTTAGGCTTTTAGGACTCCCTGCATCTTAAGCCAAGAATTTCTCTACAAAACTTTCATTCTTCACAAGCTAAACTCTGCCTCCTCCGCCTGTCCACCACACCAAAGGGGCTACAAGAAAAAGGTGTAGTAAATGCATGCAAGACCATCCTCGTTCAGCTTTACAGGCGCTTAAACACGATCATTCTCCCGACTCCTGAACCTCATCCAACACTTAGGGGTCAGTGAAGCAACCGTAGCCTCCTCGCCACCGTCTCCTCGTGCTAGTGAGATCCCGCGTCCCCGAGCTACAGTTCGGCACCACAACCGCATCGAACCAATCCGAATTCGTGCAGACTGCTAGAAGAACAGTCTCATCCTAACCACTGTAGACACCAACAACTAGTAGAATGCAGGGCAACATCAATCCGGGTATATGTGTAAACACTGCTTAATATCCCCGAGTCCCTTTTTATCAAGTTAATCGTCTGTATATTTTCAGCCTTTCGTTGTAATCACTTCAATAAGCCGTTTAGCATTACCAATTTCATTCTTCTTTCTACTATCCACCACCTTATCACGAGCGCAACGTGACATTATAAAATCCGGTGTGGGATCCTCAACACTGTCTTTCAACTGCTCCTTCCCTTCCCACTGTTCTCGAACAACCCTGGTCACTATCCTGGTGACCTTACATTACACTGCCCATCACCCTGACGACGGTGACCGTTATAAAGCCAACTGCCACGGTGACAGGCACTCTTATAACGCCCATCATTCCCGTCACCATTCATCATCTTGTCCCCTGCTACAATGACCACTACACAACTACCCCATACGGTACAGAACACACACACTTCCACTACGAAAAGCTCCTGTACTCCCACATCAAAGCCAAGACTTCAGCAAACTCATTCCTTTATAATCCTAATCTACAATTCAAAATTAAATACACCACAATCCTTTTTCTTTTTTTATCCTGTGGATTTACTATCCAACAATTTGCACGTTGCAAGGGGAGTACTGTTGCCTCCCAAGCCCAGCAGGAATAATTCAACCAGACCACACCCAAACTATATCAAGTCTTGACCGACTGGGACGATGAATACTTTATGAGGTGACCTTAGCCCTGCGCGGACTAGGGAGGGGGGGGGGTTCCCCACACACCCAGGCCGGAGGGGAAGGGGAGGGGGATTCGGAGCTTAGTCCAGCTGTGGCTAGGCGGTATAAAAAAGACCCAACACCGACCGACTTCTTTCTTCAATGAGGCTGGTCTGACTAAGGCTGGGGCAAGCAGGGCTCTCTCAGGTTAAGTCAGATGCGGTATAAGAAAATGTAATCTAAATCGAGGTCGTCCAGTCCAATCCAATCACGTCTTACGCGCTTCCTGAAACCCCTACCCTCAACCACCTCACTGCCTCCAGTCTACCCGTCTTCTACTTCCGTCAACTTGTCTTATACAACACGGAGGGGTGGAAGGGTTTCTAACTGGGTTCCGCGGAAGCTCAATATAGGGGGGGGGGGTCCGTAGGGAGGAATGGAGGGGGGGGGTGATGTGAGAGTGAGAGGGTTCCGTAGGCTTCAGAGCCTGGAACCCTACCCCTCTTGCCTCTCACCACGCGCCCTCAAACTAACTCCAATTGTCATCGACTTTGTTTCCCCAGGTATCAGTAGGACAGCACATACGCTCCTCTACAGACAATCCCCCGTGACTATCTTTTTCCCTTGACTGTCATGCTGGCGAGAGAGAGAGAGAGAGAGAGAACACCTCTCCACCTGCAGTACTGTACGGCGGTGCTCACGTGACCTATCACCTTCAACATTACCCACCACAGGAGAATATTACGGCAACATGATTAATGGAGCCCATCCGTAACCGACCGCAGTAATGGGCTACGGCTCTACACGCATACTAATTCGGAGACTTTTCTGTATCATCATTATTTCTCTTCCATCCTGTCGAACACCCGGAGCCCTCGAAAAAGAATTAAAAATATCAGTGGATCCAATTTGCCTTTACATTTTCCATGCGTCCGGTTACGAGCTGAAATAGAATCGGGTCATTATCTCAAAAGGCTTGTCATCAGATGGTCCGACCCATCAGTAACCGCAGCTCGGATTTATACCAGTCCGACTGGTGGTAACTAAACCAATCAATCAGTGCAACACGGAAGCCATGTGGTGAGCGGACACTCCTCCTACACCAGGTCCCGGGCGATGACACTAATGTCTCCAGAGTGGACACTGGAGTCTCTCCTGAGGGGAGGGAGGGAAGTAGGAAGCGAATACGAAGAAAAGGACCAGACAGTTAATTCTGGGGAGACTGCCAGCCTAGGGAAGGAACCTGTCCCCACCCTCGACAGTACACCAGCGGCAGACACGTGCAATGCAGTCTAGGTTAGGTTTCGTTTGAACTGGTTTGTTTAGCGGGGTAAATAGCCCTCTTAACGAGCCAACTGGCCCGTACTTCATTCTTGCATACATTTTGCTTTAACACTAAAATTAATGCAATTATTAGTGCAAAAAAATACACTTGACTACTGCGCCAGTACTGGCGTAATGTCACTTACGAAAAGCTAAAACTATGAAACGACGACGGTGATAAACTCGTACATAAATAAGCTGTGCAAGTACTGCTTTAGTCAGAGCCCGAGGACAACAGGACAGGTCTGGTATCAACGTGGGCTACAGGACATCTGACAAAATTATAATTTTGCTAAATACCTTACTACTCCTATCCACAAGTGTGGTGGCGTGGAGGAAAGCCCGAGTAAGGGGTCAGTGAGACTCTTGTCCCAGGTGGGGTGTGGTCCCGAGTCTGGAACGGTATGCTAGGACGTAATGGACCTCTGGAAATATCTCAGCCGGACACGTCTGCACAAATTCTGTCTGGGCTGAGAGTTGGAAACAATGAAGCCGTGCGTCAACGACGGAATATGAATATAAAAAAGAAAGTTGCAAGCCAGACGGTTGGACTGTAAAATGAATAATAAAAATAAAAGTATATATATATATATATATATATATATATATATATTACCGAGAAACTCGTTTCTCGTGGAGGGGACGGGTGTGTGAAAATATGTGGCTCTTAAAATAATAATGGCAGCCAAATTACACCCATCATCATTACCATATTGGTCTTCCTTTCGGCTCAACGGCAACCTATGATGCTTGCACTGTGCGTATGAGGTATTACTACCCACTCTGCATTGCCATAGGTCAATCTAAAGCATAGCCCTTCAAACCCTTAACCCACGTAATTAAAATCTACTCCGGCTGCAGTCACCTCGGTCATCTATTCTCAGCCCTCCCGCACCTCTTACGTCCACATACTCCACCTCTCCAAACCGCCCTATCTGCTCCCCCACGCTGTTCCTCACCTCCCCGTCTCCGCCAACCTCTCCTCCCCATGACCCACCCATCAGGGGACCTCTTCCAGTGGCCTACACGGTACTAAACGTTCCCCTTATCACCCCTTATTTCACCTGGATGCGACAGGCTGGGCCACACCACACTTCTTCCATCATTAGTCCAGTCAGTCGTCCACTGATCACTCCAGATACTTTCTTGTAAATTGGCTGGTCAGGATGAGGGTGGTAAAGGGGGGGTGGGTGGGGAGAGGAGAGGCTGGACTGAAAAAGGTACGGCACAGAAACATAGGATAGTTATCGTGTACAGATGTATAGTGTTGGTCTTACTTTGTGGATGGTTGCTGGATACGTGACTTGTTTATATACCCCATGCAAACTGGGGATGTGCTTCTAGTGGTGGTGATAATCGGTACACGAAGGAAACTGACGAAGCTAAGCTAAAAATTTTATATAATGTATACTGATAGAAGACTGGGGCCTCAGTCTCAGTGATCTGAGGCTCCGTGGGAAGCAGGTGTGTTCTATATTCGTAAAAGTGTCACAATAAGTTTATGGTTTGCGGTTTCCGGTAACTTCTGGTTTTTGGCCGAGTTTTTCGTATTGCTTCCCATCTGCGTGTACCAAGTGGTTTCATCAAAGTCAATGTTCTTAGGGATTTTCGATGTCTGGGTATTCTTCATTATCAGACGAATCATAGGGCCTCTACAGCTTCAGCATCCGAGTTTTCAAATGCGAGGTGAATGGGTCTTGGGCAAGTCAATGTGCGAAGGATCAAAGCCTGGTGTAATTTGTGCTTCTCCCAGTACTAGCCAGTATCTGCACAAGCAAGTCAGTCAGGACTTCAATACCTCCTGTAGTTCTTCTGTCTCATATATTTCATTTTGAAGCCTCGTGTTACTGGTGTGTGGCACATTATCAGTGACCTTTCTCGACCACGTCGACGTGTTTTTATTCCTCAACGATGTTATGGCGATGCAATTTATGTTTACATTTATATTCCAGTCTCTTTTGAATATGTTTATTGTGGATGCCTCTGACTGCACTCTTAAGCGGGTGTGTTAAGGGAGTATGCTGTTATACAATACCCTCCGAGGGGCGTCGTCTACCTAGAGAAGGTCCATACCGATGTTCCCTGCTGGAGGAGGCATGTCTGCTATGTAAGTCATGTACAGCGTTACCTGCATTGCCACATCCTCCTAAGGCGCACTTCTCCCTACACCGAGAGCCGCCGCCGCTCACATACCCCTCACATCTAAGCACTGACAACCTCCCCTCACACCAGCATGGGTCACGTGTTTCCCCCATTAAAATCCTCCATGGACAAGGATCCAGAATTTCAATCCTCCTGAACACTACCCTGGTTTGCATGGTCACCTCTTCTTCCTTCTCCAGTGAAAGCTGCGTTACCAAATACCTGATATCATTCATAGTTCTCCTCGTCTTCCTGGTATCTTCTCATCTCTCCAACACCGTTCCGGACATCTCACAATCTGGTCTGCTCCTCTGTCATTGTTTGTACTGACATCCGTGTCAACTTCCCTTGATCACACAACCTTCACCACTTCCCGTAATTCTTGCAGTTATCCCCCCCCCCCACAACAATATCAACACTTGTATCAACTTGCGCACACACAGCCTTGCCTCATACGAAGACACTTACCATAACCAGCTCTCTATACCTGCACTCGTTGCATTTAAAAAGTAAGGTCAATAGACCTTTCTTACTCTCATACATACCTTGGCGCTACACCAAACCAATGAATGTTACACACACACACACACACACACACACACACACACACACACACACTATATATATATATATATATATATATATATATAT
>JAYMFT010378197.1:0-20837 GCA_038088735.1 Panulirus argus | reverse complement strand
GGGTGTGTGTGTGTGTGTGTGTGTGTGTGTGTGTGTGTAACGATGTTTCAGGCTCATAAAAGTGATATATTTTGATGACGTACGATTCTTCCTAAGAAATGGGGCCGTTCCACTTTTGAGATATAATGCTCTTAGTTTTCTCTACCATATAACTGGAATTCTGTATGGAGAAGACTTAGTGAACTTGATCATGGTATAGTGTGGTGTGAGTCTGGGTGAACTTACTGGACACAGAAAACAAAGTCAGTTCCCAGCTCTACTAGACTAATGTTTCGAGCCGTTTCTAATGGAACGTCCCCAGACGAAGACTTGAAAAGTGAGTCATTTTCTGTCTCATCCGCTGACAAAGGTTTTTGAGTTGAGTCGTCTGTTCTGGCACGACCTCTGACGAAGGCATAGTTTGAGTCGTGTTTTATGTTGGGCCGAGTCCCTGATGGCTGCCCGTAGTGCTGCTGGTGTGTTGCAGATGAGTTTGTCTTTTTCATTGATTTTTTATTTTCTTTATTAAGAGAAGATATATTGTCTAGATATGAACAGACAGAACATTACAGTGTTAGTGTGGATGAAGTATAGATAACATCGAGTAGGTGAAGGCAAGTATTGAGCGTACTGAGTATACAACGTGTTTTATTATTCACTGTTTAGGGCGTGAGTGGCCGGCGAGTAGGGACATTGCTACCGACTCCCCCGTGGAGGACGGTTGAATACCCTTCTCCTCTCAGAGCTAACTAACATCTTAAGCACGGCGATCCGACCCTTTGTTTCAACGGCCTGGCCTTTGACTGGGTGTTTCAGCAGCAAGTCATAAGTCACCCAGTCATACCCAGTGGTCGTGCTTAAGGGTGGAGGGTTTTGTTACTAAAGACTGTGTCAAGGTCGTTCATCGTATCGAAATCACATCAAGTGTTCTCATGTTGATTTCTTATGTGTGGATGTGGTACTGAGATCTCTGAGGTGTCGTCCTCTTGTAGACACGATGTCCATAAGGATGAGATGTGAGGACCCAGTCAGCAGCCATACAGTCATACATCTCTTGGTCGTCAGGAGCCCAACTCAAAAAAGAAAAAAAAAAAGACAACATTCGAGACCATAAATTCTCCTCGACATACCGTCGACTGCCACCCATTATCTCTCGAGAAAATTAAGGCTTCCACGAAGCTAGTCAGTGCTGACATAAGACCCTAACTATATCTGAGGGGCTGCCCTTCAGGAAGAGAAAAATTAAAGGCGGAATGTCAAGCGGCCGCGTCTGAAGGCCAGGCACACTGGGACAAATTACACTCAGGAAGAGCTCATTCGCCCTCCTGACACGCTCTCCGGCACGCCCAGGATATGCCACGACGACTCAACTTGTCTGCGGATGTCAGAGGTCAAGTAATTATCGCAGTTATGGCGAGACATGAAAACTAAAGTGTTCACTGTACTCAAAAACGAATGTCACGAAAACCCTAAGATTTAATCCAAGAGAAGATTTGGAGATGTTGATACCATAATGATCTTGTTTCTTGTCTCTCTTGACCCCATGAGCACGATGATACGACACTTATGGATGATTTCTTGACCTCTGACCGGCGCCGGGAAGGTCAGGTGAGAGGCCAGGCCAATATATACCTAAGTGTTGTGTCGTCGTACTTAAATGTCATACCGACGTGCTCATAGGAATTACAGATGCTAACGCTGTACAGAACATAATGTATCACGCTTTATAGAAATGATTTAAAGGATGAAAATGTCTGCGTAACATTTCAAAGGGGGAAAGAAAAAACCATGGTTGCTCTACTCATTCTTATTTTGAAGGAAAAAATATAGAGTAAGTAATCCATTCACATTTTATCCCAGTGCATGAGATCGAATCCCAGAGATCTCATTTGTAATATATTAATGGTATCCTCTGGTTAGTGGTGTACGTGGAATCATCTGGACATATCTGAGCTACTTGTTAGTTGTCGTCCAATGTAAGTGAATTTGTAATTTTACGTTGGAGGCTCCCGTCACTGACAAAAGTCCACATCAAGGCCGAGCATTAATTGAAATGTAGAGGTTAATGAAAGGGAAAAAGAAGACAAGAAAAAGTATTTACGAAATTTGAGGAAGTAAGAAAACTGTCTTTCAAAATGTTCCGGGTCATAGTTTCTGTGAAAGACATGACAGGGTGCAGAGTTCCAAAGCTTTGAGGTAAAGGGAAAGAAATAGTTACCAAAAAGATCCACCCTTGAGTTCCAAAGGCCACACAGTAATCATGTGACCCAGCAGCTTGCCGAGTACTGCCCGGCCTAGCTAGTGCTGGGGGCACGCCACTGTTGGTATGGTGAATAGGAAAGGAGGAAGGTCTAACAAAGAGGGAAAGGTCGTGGGAGGAGCCAGTACTACTACTGCCTGACCCCTCCCTCTCATTAGCAGTAGAGTCAGACAGAAACCCGGAGATTCTTAGCACATGATGATGCCGGGGACTAGGGGCCATAGATTTGTTGGACTGTCATGATTATATTTGAATACGATTTTGCTGACTAGAGGTGACAAGAGAATTTATGTAAAGAGAATGAGCGTGGTTTGAGTAGGTGTATGGAGCTTGCAAGGAGAAGATGGCACGACTAGCCTGGTAGTCCCGTTTTGATGAGACAGGAAGTAAGACCAGCAATCCTGGACATGGAGAGTGTAGGATGGTTCCCGACACCATTTTAACGCTCCTCTGTCAGGACGGTAGTACCATCCTGGGCAGCTGTTGTCAACACCATGCTGCTACTTGTCGTGTACCGGGAGTAAACTTTAGTAATTCATACTTCGTCCTCCTCGAGAGTCAAACTTGTCAAGTCTTCGTTCCCCTTGCAATCAGCTTAAGTCAGTCGTCGCCCTCGTAACATCAGTAGGCAAAACCGTGCACATAACAGTCTTAGGGTACATAAGGCCGTCTCTTGAACAGTACCTTGGCCGACAGTCTTATAGTGCCCTGAGCAGTCGACTGGACCAGTACCTGATTCGTGGTCCAGAGGGCTACAAGATTACATCCTGGCCTAACTTAGTCCAGAGGGCTATAAGAGGACATACAATAAATTGTTAGTCCTAATGGTATAAAGGCTCTACCAGATATTGATGTTTTCATCATTAAGGTTTTGATCTTTCTATACGACCAGTGTCTAACAACGCTCTTTAATTTTGAATATTGTCAGTCTTCATCCTCAAGGGTTTGGTATGAAAATGAAGCCATTTTCAACATTAACGGTCTCGTGTGATGTTGCTTGTCATATCACTAGAGGATTATCTTTCAGCATTGATTAAAGGACCGATCATTATTCATAACCACTCTTCATCATTGTGTATATGACCTGTGATTATCGCGTCTTAAACATAACGTTCTCATCGTTAGTCATCATCAGTTTGTAACATTTCTGGGTTGCCAGAGACGCGGTTTAAGTGTAGCGACCGTACATTGACAAGATTGATTAACCAGGATTGGTTCTGCTTGTTAGGGAGACCTTAACTCCCTGAACACGACGCTGCGACCCTTAGGCATGGCGGGGCAACCCTTAAGCATGAGGGTATTACCCTTGAGCACGAGTTTTACCAAAGGGTTGCACCAGTGTGCTCAAGAATCATACCTTGGTGCTCAAGGGGTTAAAGACAGGGATTCATGATATATTATCATGGATTTGTGGCCACTGGGACCCCGCCAGCCTGGGCCACCACGGGTGGTGAGGCTTACCAGTCCGGGCCGCCACTGTCCTAGCCCCTTCCTGCCTACGGCCGGGCTGAAGGTGAGAGGGATCGATAACTACCTCCCAACACCTCCACCTACACTGTTACCACCACAACCACCACTGCTACCACCATAACTAATGCTCCTTCTGCCGCCACACCCACCACTTCTGCTGCCATCACAACCACCACTGCTGCTACCGTGACTCCGCCTCCGCTGTCACCACCACTACTGTTGCCACCACCTCCACCTGCACTGCTACCACCATAACCCGCACTACTACTGCCACCACAACCAACATTACTTTCACCACCATCTCCTACACTGTTACCACCTACACCATCACTTCTTCTGCCACCACAACCGCTATTGCCACCATCACCGTTACCACCAACAATAGGACTGCCCCCACCACCACCATCACCATCGCTACAACCACCATCACTACTGCAACGAATAACACCACTACCACCACCACTACTACAACTTCTACTACTACCAGTACACCACTATCACCACTACAACTACGCCCTCTACCATTTCAACCATCACAACCACAACCACCACCACTACTACAACAACTACCACTACCACCACCATCACCACTACTACCACGTCCTCCACCACTTCAACTGCCACATCCACTACTACGACAACTACCACACTACCACTATCACCACTACAACCACCCCTTCCACCACTTCAACCACCAAACCCAGCACCGCCACCAGTACCACCATTACCACCAGTAATCACCAACAACAACCACATCAACTAAACAATAACAAATGTGCCTTGTGTGGTCACGCGACCACACTCTCCATATTAAGCTTCCCATATTGTACAGTCAGGTGTGTAGGTATTGGTCCTTGTTGTTGCTGGATGTGTTGGAAACTTCTTGTTGTCAGGTGTGTGTGTGTGTGTGTGTGTGTGTGTGTGTGTGTGTGTGTGTATGTCTCACAGAGAGAGAGAGTTTTACACTCGTGTTGCCCCGTCTCTTGACCTTGTATATATGTACCATGTCTTGACTCCTACGTATGTATGCGAACACATCCTAGCCTGTTTCAGGCACTCATTTTATCGACCGTCTTCCAGAGGAGGATGAAGAGCTGAGTGGCCTGTGGGCGGGCTACCACGACCAGAATTTGGACCTATGCAGGTTTGATCCCTGGCGGCCCGTGAGTGTGTGACGGTCAGTAACGCTAACCGATACACCACGGAGGTGTAGTGTGTGAGAGAGAGAGAGAGAGAGAGAGAGAGAGAGAGAGAGAGAAGAGAGAGTTTCAGTTGCGTTCTAGTCATATCATAAACTCCGTCCCTGCTCTTGACGCCCTCTCCTTACACAGTGTACAGTATAGCCCTTGGTACACCTCCCTCCCTCTCTCCCTCCCTCTCACAACACGAAACTCCCCCTCCCTACCCCAGCACCTCCCCAACACCACCCTGCACGTCAGTTAAAGGGAAGGAGATGTGATAGAAACATGGACAAAAGGTTTTCGTCAGTCTAGTTTTAAAATGTCAGAATACACTGCCACCAGATATTTCCCCAAGGCGAGGACTCCCAGTACATTTAATCACGGGAAACCTAATATTTTGATGGTATTGATTATGAGTTAATAAGCTTGATGAAGAATAATAATGTAGTAATCAAGCAGTTCAACTAATTTCCTCCTCAGTGATTAGCGATTGAAATACTTTTATCCAACGTCTCATATTAGAGCACAATATGTTTTCCAATCATCCTTTCCTGTAGGAGTTCCACGTCAGTATCCGTACTCTCTCCAGACCATATGGTTCGCCGTTATTGTTATTTTCCTGCTGGCTGATATGCTGAAGAAAGCTGTGGGTGGGAAAGAACCTTCTACTGTACTATCCTCCCTCCATCTGTATAGATAAGGAGTATAAGATACTCCAGTGTGGCTCATAATAGAACCACCAAGACCTATGTCACCTGGCTATCTCATGTACTCCTTCCTTCCCAACACTATCCTTCCCCCAACAACCCTAGGCACTCCAGGCGCAGTTTGCCTCGTTTCGCCTCCCCTCCCTAACATATACACTACAAATGTCTTCGAATCTCTCATTAATTCTCCCATGCTATAACACTTGGAACCTCAGTCCTTTCTTTCAGGTCACTAGTATTGCCAACACTGTACGAGGTCGACTGGTGATGTCTCTCATGTGGCCGCCTTCTGGTCTTCTGTCAGGGATGTTGAATCTTGTGTCGTGGCCCTCAAACATTTCTAAAGATTTTGACAGGGTGTGGCACATGTCTTTGCTCACTAAATTTTCTTCTTTTTAGCTTTTCTGCTTCGCTCTGTTCTCCATTGCATAGTTTTGTTCCCGATTGTCGCGTTGCGGTAGTCAGCGATGGAAAACCACATACCTCTTGCACTGTCAACAGTGGTGTCCCTCAAGGCTCATTCTTACCACCTACCCGTTTTCTTCTTTCGATGCTGAAATCGAGGAAACATTACAGAACTAGGCTACAGGAATTGAGGAAATGTTACAGAAATCAAGACTGTGAACATACCAAAGATTACACCTTTAGCCTAGGGTGCTGGCGATACTGATGGGCGTTTTTCTCGGAAAGTATGACTAGTTTTCCAACTTGCGCAGTGGAAGATTAAGAAAAGTTTTCATTTCGTGGAGATTTATTCCAAGTTATTCCATTAGACTGGTAAGTTGCGTTGGTATAATACGCTTCAGGATGGACTCACGGGAACTAACATTCGTAGTGACAGTGACTCAGGACTCTAGTCCCGACAGTCGACGCACCCTTGGGAGGAAAGGGAGACCCCGCGGCTTACCTCACCCGCTATTTTCTCTCACTGTATCGCAGTTCTTGAGGAATACAACCCAGTCTTCACAGATACATTTCTTATTTCTGATATTCCTGATCAAAAGTTCATATAGTTTATCTTACTTCATAACTGGTACGAATTACACTTATGTTCCCAAAAACAAAGAGCACGGAAAAAGGAGAACATATCTAGATTTATAGTCAAGGTATTTGTCGTAGGGGTTAATGCTGACTGTCTTGCTCATTTAACCTATGTATTTCGAACACTTTGGTAACACGTGAATGATGGATGACTCACTCCAGTGAGTCTATATCTTTGTCACTTCTTATCATGCCGCTAAGGCTATAAAGATACTTTGTACGAGGTAGCTTGTTTCGTACTGGGATTATATCATCCTTGTGTTGGTGATCATACACGGTTGGGCTGATTTAACTCGTCCTTCGCAACAACAGTAGAAGGTAGGAGCCGCTACATCCCGTCTCTTCCCTCTGTCCTAACTCAGAAGGAGGCAGCATTTCAGGATCTCTGTTCCACCATCATACTTATTTAAAGGAATCGGTTTCGATCCCTAGTGAACACTGGTTTATCGTTTTTGGGAAGTTCTTCGTATTTTTACTGCGAGAAACTTTACTTAACAGCGGAACTTACTGTCACATAGTCAGGAATTCCAGTGATACATTTCCACAGCTGGTAAGAGGCCTCTTAATATTTGCGATAGTAAATGAATTACAGTTACATTCCTCATTTATTCCAGACGCCCCCGCCCGCCTTAAACCACGGGCAGAACTATGTTAATTGTAGCATCCAGCCTCGCAAGCGTGCGCAATTTATATCAGGAACGTTAAGAAAATAACTTCTAGAACTAAATCCCTTAATCACGAGTGTACGACCATGAGAGTCAAGTCAGAGGCCAGGCCATTATACCATAACCTCATCACACCAGTGTGTTTAAGGATAATACCTGTGTGCTCAGAGAGTTGAGAAACGCGACAAGTTTAGTTAATGATAAACAATACAAGAAGCCCTCCTGAAGCAAACTAGAATGTTGATTGTTTACCCTTACGTTTGAACGTTTTGGTCAGGACTAGAGATAGATCCGGGCCTCTGTGGTGTAGAGCTTAGCATTGTGACCATGAGTCAGCAGAGGCCCGCATGAATTCGAATCCTGGGCGCGGCTGTCGGTTCACAGACATCCCTAAATGTGCATCCTCCTTTAGGGACTTGTCTATAAATGGGCACCTGCCTTAGACTCAGGTGTGTGTGTGTACATATATGAATTGTACCTTTATACAAGGGTAAGATACGAGGCAACACGAGTGTAAGACTCTCTCCCCGTAGCACAATGATAATCAGAACACTACTGGTGGCTTCGGGCAGAAGACGAACATATTGAGCAGTTCCGGGTATCGGCCGAATTGGACTTGCTGTACCTAAAGGCGGGATCAAACGGGCACTTTCCGTGTGCCAGCTCGTTTTTCCGACCTAAACCGAAAGTCAGCCGTGCGGGTCGTCTTTTGCTATGTACAGTACCGAAGACTATACACGTTTACAGCATTTGGTTACGTTCCTGAAAACACCACAAAGTCAGGAGAGAAAGCATTGGGATTGTTCTCAATGAAAGCAGTAATATTCATCAAATGACTGTATTTCTTTGGGGTAATTCACTATAACTGACATGCAAAATTCCAAGCAGATTACGTATTAATTGTTGGTTTGAATGGTACGCTCTGTATTTACAGTCTAATCACACAAATCCACGGGAGGTGCTTCTCTCTCTGAATTTCTTCTGGTTAGCGTACGTGTTCTATCCCTCATTTACTTGATTGAGCATAAAATACGAAGAATAGTAACTGCCTCCTTCATACCGAGGTGGGAACAAGATGTACATTTGTTTTGTTTTGATGAGGTGGCAGACTACAGCTAGGAGGTGCTGCCCGTGTGACGATTCGACACCTTTCGGCGAGCCGCTGGAAACGAGTTGGCGCCGCCGGAGGTACATCGCTTGAAAAACTGTCCGTGTGACACTGCTTTTAAGGGGCAGGACCAGCCCATCCTGGACCATCCGCATGTTATATAAGAAATTTTACGCAGTACATCACAATGGCATTGTTTGAAAATGTCTACGTACAAAACGTCTTTGATTCAGTTCTATCGTTAACAGAATTATTATGATAATACTAATGATAATGATAATTTATTTAGATTGTTTCTAGAAGAACTGTATCTAAATTCTATATGCTTCTTGGCTGCAATAAGTATAACACAAATGACATTTCTATATGCCAATAATGTGATATTGGTGAATTCGCTAGTATTTGCTTTATTTCTAATAACCACAGTTTTCTGTTTAGGGAATTGACAGATTACAAATCGAACTTCTGATAGCCAGCCTGACGTATTACAGCTGCTTCGCCCGCCCGCCATTACGTTTACAACTTTGCAATAACAGAGAGAGAAAAAAGTAGCATAGACGGCCAGTTTTGTTGCACTACAATTGACTTTTTTGTTTTTTGTTGTTATTTAAACATTCATCATGCCCAAATTGGAGGTGGCGGCCGCGCGTTGCGACACCATGCGTGGGTGAAGGGCGTCATGCGCGTCATGACGGACGGCCTTGATGTTGGTGTTTACACCGTCGCCTGCCAGACGCACTGATGACCTTCATCCCTCCCCCTTCAGCCCCCACCCTTCACCCCCTCCTTCTCACTCCCTCTTCCTTCCTTAATACTTTTAGCTTTTAAACTTCATCTGTTTTCTGGTTTCAAAACATCAGCAGCAGCAGCTGCTAGAACAACCTCGCATGACAAATCTTAGCGAGAGCCGTAAGAAACCTTTGTCTGGCTGACGGCACTTGGCGGGTGATTTCTGGTCGTCCCTCACCTGACGTAACTGCCGTGTGTCACGGGTGAAGGCTGCTTCACCCAGGACAAATGCCACAGCCACTGACAAGAAGTTTGAGGCTCTTCACCGTTTTCCTGACATGAGCTAATTGTCACGCATGTAAACGAACCGGCTCAAATGTTATATGATATTCTCCACAAGACAAAGTCGACGTCATACAAGTTCTTCCTTCCGCCAAGACATAGAAGTTTTATTGATATTCTACTACAGTAAGAAGCACCAACATGGGGCCCAAACGATGAGATGCAGAAATATACCGATGCCTCGCACGAGCAAGGGTCATGGACGGGCTGGGGTGGCGTGTGTCCACCACTGGATACGACACAAATATTGACACAGCTCCTACCCCGTCCTCCACACACACACACACACACACACACACAGATTTAAGAAGTTGTATGACAGGTGAGAATGTTTGAGAGATGGGGTTCTTCGAGTGCAAAACTCTCTTTTCCGGACAGTACAGACAGGGCCAAAAAGGGTACGGAAAGTGAGAGAGGGGTGGAATTGGAGCTCTGTTGATTTTCTGCATTTTCTGAGATCCCAGGAAATTTCCGCCCCCCCCCCCCTTTGGACCCCCGGGCCCGGGTTCGATGCCCCCCTTCCCCCCCCCCCCCCCCCTTCTCAGAGGCCCTGAGTACAAACAGGTAAGTACACACAACCACACACACACACAGAAGATTTGTGACAAGAAAACAGAGTCGAGAGCCCACAAGCATTATACTTTCCTCCCTGTATGTACAAGTAAGTACGATATTGTTCCTCACTTTATGTCTAGTGGGAAGCAGGGCTACAAGTGGCTGGCTAGTGACCGAGCGCTGGCGAAGTGCTTGAGACCTGATAGAGTAGATCAATGGACGGCGGGAGCCCTCGCCCTGCCGCCTGGGTACCAGATGCATTTGTCTCTGCCAAATTCACTTTTCGACTGACTTTTTTGCCTCTACTTACTTCCTGTCAAGACACTGAATATGATTCTTCAACACTGGTACTATTGGATCACCTGTTTTCATTAATTACTTGCTGCATGTCGTTAGTTGTTACTGTGATGGCTAGCCAGACCTGACGGTTCCAGTGCCCGACCTAAGATGGTGTGAGTTGGTGAAGAGTCTGGTATGAGAGTCGCTCTTGAGTACTGGTGTTTACCTTGTATAGTTTTGTATGTGTACCTTGTACATGCCTGTGCGTGTGCTCGTGTGTTACGTGTGATTGTACCTAGACCACTTCCTTTGTTATGATCCAACTTTCTTGAAACACAAACTAGAGGGAGTGGTACTTGCGTGCTCGTAGCGTTCAGACCCTTATATTGATTGTGTTCATTGTTCACAGTAATGTTATCGTACGGACCGCAGAGCTAACTTCATTTAGCTGAGTTCTATCACAGATCCTTAGCCTCTTCAGCACGATGATACATTTGACTTGACCCTTTAAGGGCAAGGTGGAAAGCCATTCTGTCACACCCAAGGGTCATATTGTCCTGCTAGAGTCGTAACGTCCTGCTCAGGGGATGTGATACAGTTACCATTTCTGTAATGTGCCAGGCTCTCGTTAGATATTCTAATACAGTAGTCTCTTCTATACATCAGGAAAAATGAGAACTGCTTTCGTTTTGAGCAAAGCCGTAAAAGATTTTACAAGGTGTTTGAAGTACATTGCCTCCTTAAGGAAAATTATTCTTCATATCTTTTTCTCATAGCTAATGGAGAACCTTTATCATTTCTGATAGAAAGGATCCTATTTTTCGTCTATCGGTATGTCGTTGCCATCGTTAATTTTTGCATTCACGCTCTGCAGATTTCAATGACGGCAATGGCCTGTGAGCTGTGATATCTCTCGGATGGCTGAGGCTATGTATATATGACTCAGAAACTTGCGGTCAGCCATACGCGTGATGGCATCGTACCAATCAACTGATCTCGATTTGTTGCAGAGAAAACTGGCCACGTGATATGGGAGTCGGCTGAAGACACATTTACGTATTATTAAATATAGATTTGTTGACCGGTAATTCTTTTTGTGAAATCAAAAACGAAGGAAAAATAGTCGATATTGGTGAGTTTGGGCATAGCGTGTGGCAGGACTGTTGTGAATGGCTGGAATGCACGAGCGAGTTACGTGTTGTTATTGATATTATGTATCAGCGGCGAGTTATCCCCCCAGCTAACATGACACGAAGCACAAATTTTATCGCCCATATTTACCTATGACCCAAATTTTGTCCGGTGTAGTGAGGTATGAGTCGGTCAGAACCTCATGAAATGCTAACGAGACGATTATGTGTTTTGCAGGTTGTGAGGCGCGAGCGACGCTGTGGAAGAGGCTGGTGCACAGGACGGGCGTGGCGTCTCACACCTCATGACGGAGCGCCATGATGGAAAGGGGCGGCCACAAGGATGCCGCCCATATCCATGCTCTCATGATAGAGGTAACCCCCTCCCCCCCTCTCTCTCTCTCTCTCTCTCTCTTTCTTTCGATGGTAGGAGGCAAGCAACCACCGCCTACGTATAGGGAATGCTAGTGACGACGGCGCATTACAGCGGCTGTCAAGTTCCCTTACCTGGCCCAAGTTGTTTGCATGCCCTCTATATATGCACACTGTCTCCACCGCACACATGACACTCGACAACACGTGACACACAATTCTTTATCCTTAATTAAATTTTCCCGCGGTGAGAGCTACGCGCTAACGCTACACCTGCCTAATGACAAAGTCTTGTAGCTACCGGCAGGTAGGAACGTGTTCTTTCCACATGTTGACTGAACTACTCCGGAAAATCCCTTTCCCAACCTTACAAACGACCTCCTCCGTCAGTACCTGGAGTGGTCAGGCATGGAGGGCGTGGCCGAGCAGCTGACGGCGGCGTGCCACGCCCGGGGCCTGCCGGTGGCCAGGGACCTGGACAGTAGGAGCAGCAGCCGGGCCAGCCGACCGGGCACGGCCGACGACCATGCCACCGACCACCTCCCCGACCAGGTCCTGGCTTGCTTCGACAGCGGACAAGGAGCAAAGTTCTTCCAGGTGAGTCTGGCAGCAAGCCGTGTGGGCCTGGATTCCAGTAGTATTCTGTTCATCGCCATTTGGTTTGAGTGGGATATGTGGTTCATCATTGAACATGGGTGCCAGATTTAATAAGAGGGGGAGAGGGGTGGGGAGGAGGCCCTGTCGCCTGTCGCCCATAGAGAAGTGACCATTAAAATTTACTGTAGTGTCCTAAGGTGTAGCTATGCTTGAAATACCGGAATGTGTCATATGGCGTGAAACATGGTTCGCCGCTGGCTGGGTATCGTAAGCTGTGAGTAGCATGTATAATGTTTGTACCAGCGTTGGATATATTATTCTTATCAAATGTTGATTGCCACATGGTCTGGCAATATTGCCTGATTGGCAGACTGCTGTGAGCTGCTGAGTGTAACGGAAGAACTGGCTTCTCCACGATTCATTTTCATTAGGATATGAGTGTTAATGTAATATTACGGGAAGTAGATGTGTACTGAAAGAGACGGAAATCATGAAGACAATTTACTAATAATATCATATAAGGAGTGACAGAGAGTTAGTGTTGATGTTTTTGATCTTGTCCAGTGTTGGTCGCTTGACGATCCTGATCGTCTATGAGAAGTTTTCTTTGTTGTATTCTGTTAAATTGTCTGCGATAATATGAAACATCTCTTCTGTTGAACACTGAGTATGAATTTGCTGCAGTAATTGGATTTTCAAATTAAAGCTGTGATGAAAATATTTGCTTCTCGAGAAACACTTAGTTCAGGCTATTTTTTTTGTATCATATCAAAGGCGTATCCTTAGGGGAGAGGGCGAAGGGTGATATCCTCTCCCTCCCCCGAGCTATACAGTATACAATAAACCAGATAGTAAAAATGATTTATATATTTTTAGAATTATTCTAGCCATCTTAGTTCCTCGTAAGGCAAAATAAAAGCATACATGTATGTGAATCAACCACTTCACTGACCAAGTGACCAATGAAACAGCAGACTCTTATTGCAATCTTTCCCTGAAACACTGACATGAATTTGTGTTAACGAAATTTTCGTAAACACTCCTTGTTTACTGCCATCAGCAGTTTGATGGGATCAAATATCAGAAATTTTCTAATGTTCAAAAACGTTTGCCAGTTTTACAATACACTTGCCGTCTGTATAACACTACATTAAAATTTTGACAATCTGCCAAATGCTAACTATCAAAAACAACATCCAAAGAACTCAAAAACCGCTAAGGTCTCCAAGATCATTTTCTTGGCGAGTCAGTCTCTCTTCCTCCCTAAAAATCCTCACCCCTTAACCCCCGACCAAATCCTGAACACACGCCTGGACTGTATACGGTATATTACTTGTATTCCATTAAAACGTTTTCAGATACATGAAACTTCTTTTCTTTCGTATCAATACAAGCCAATATGAATGAAGAAAAGAAAATGGAAGGCACAATAGATTTTCTATCAGTGACCTGACGATCGACTTTTGATAGCAGACGCTTCCAGAGGCTCTTCGCTTCAGGGCCCCGACGATTTTGAATCCATCCCTGTTGCGTGCGTACGTACGTAGGTTAGATGAATGGGTCATGACTGAATTTTTGAGTTAGATATGTAGTTCATTACTGAGAACCTAGGACCAATATTTGGCTTGTCATGGAGCTGTTAGGTTAGATATTCAGCTAATAAACCAGTAACTTTTACCATCAAGATATTGAATTTAATGTTAATGTACGGCTAAGCTGTGGACAACATTCATTACTGAGAGATCAAGTGTAATAATGCATCCATTACTGCGAGACCCACTGTAATAAGAAAAGCTGTGTGTGAGTTGTTACGAGGTCTTGAAATGACGGTTCTTTGTTACGTTATGACGAAGTAACCTGAATGACACTGCGGTAAAGAACTACAACTATTTCTCAGAAAACTCGTATGTACAAGGTTAGAATACGTAGGGTAAAGGTTTTAAGACGTCATGTACAATCATAGAGAATGTTTTATACTTGATGAAAAGCTGATGTTTTATAGCTGAAAATGTGTCTAACGTCCTGAGCACAACGGGACGATTATTGAGCGCGACGGTGTGATCCTAGAGCACGACGGAACTATTGTTAAGCACGACCTGTATCCAGTGAGGCAAACTTTATGTTCCACAGGAGTTGGTCTACTTAGACCCCTCACTTTTTGAAGGCCGGGGACAAGGTCACTTCGACCCTCAACTAACTTTCTTCAAATATTCATAGTTATAAAATTGTGTACATAAAGGCGTAGAAATGGTTAGAAAAATATACAAGGCTGTCTCCGACATACGTATAGCAGAGGGTTTTTTGTTGCGGAGAGGGAGCATCCTCCTACAGGACGGCCACTATTTCTAATCCATGGTTCAACCGTTCCTGTTCTGAGGCCATTCAGGCAAGTGATCAGGCATATCGGGCTTGGAAAAACTTTCCCTCCTTCGACTCCCATTCAGCGTTTATCACTGCCCGTACTCATCGCAAGTATGTTATCCGTGAGGCGAAGCGTTCCTTTATTCAAAGGAAGTGTGACAACCTCTCTGTGTCACTTTCTCTCTGGCCTTCAGCTAAGGGCATCTCTAACAACTTCTGTCACTCACCCTTTCCTTCACTTTTCCGTCTTGACGGTACCATAGCTTCCTCTCCCGTAGATAAAGCAACTCTGGTTCCCGTTTCTCCTCTAACTCCACGTTAGATGACTCTAACATTCCCTCCCCCTCGATTCTCAACTTATTAATCCTATGTCCCTTCCCATGATCTCTTTTTGGACTATCCGAAAAGCGCTTCTCTCTCTGGACACAAGCAAGGCTTATGGTCCTGATTGCATTCATCCCCGTGTACTGAAAGAGTGCACCTCTGAACTTGCACCTGTGCTTGCTCGTCAGTTCCGTATCTGTTTAAAAACCGGAACTTGTTCTCCTTGAAACGGGTGACCGTTCTTGCTCCTAGAACTATCGTCTTGTTGCTTTGACATCTACCATCTCAAAGCCTTTAAATCCCTCAGCTCCCATATCCTCAGACATCTTGGATCTCTCAGTTTTCTCTCTGATCACCAGTATGTCATCCGTAAGGCGAGATCCACTGGTGATATTCCCTCACATCTTACTAATATTTAGTCATCTTCCTTTCAAGATTTCAGGGAATCCCTTGTAGTTGCCCTTGACATATCCAAAACTTTTGACAGGGTGTAGCATCGGGGTCTCATATCCAAGCTCCCCAATTCTGGTTTCTCTCCCTCACTTTTTTCCCTCACATCCAGCTTCCTCTTTAGCTGATCCATTTTCGTGGTTGTTGATGGATCATTCTCCCCTTCTTCATCAGCAACGGTGTCCCTCGAGGTTCTGTCCTGTCTCCTACACTTTTTCTCCTTTTCTTCAACGATTTCCTTTTTTCCATAAAAATCAAATGCACACACACTGATCTCTTAACACTGCATTCCTTCACATCTTTCAAATCTGCTCCTTCGTCTCTCACTCGATCTGCATCTTGTCTCGACACAACTTCCTCAGTAAACTCAGACTTGGACGGGATATCTTAGTGGGTTAGACGAAACCTGGTTAAATCTAATGCCTGCAAGACATCGATTTTGCCCATCTCTCTGTCGAAAACTTTTCACAACTTTCTTCTATCCTTCGACGGTCTTATAATTCCACCTCTTGACTCACTGAACAATGTTTACTTGGTATTACTGTAACATACACTCTGTGTTGGAAACTTCACATTACGGAAATAGCTAAGTCTGTCTCTAAGAAACTGGGTGTCTTGTCTAGATGTCAAAACTTCTTATCTCCCAAACAGTTGCTCCGTTTATACAAGGGATTGATTCGTCCTTGTTTAGAGCACTGCTCTCACTTTTGGGACATTTGTTCTGCATCCTTGCTTGATTGACCTGAGTCGAAAGCTGTCCGACTTATGTGCCCTACCACTAACCAGACCACGCAATACTCGGCAAGCTGTTGCGTTACATGATTACTGCGTGGCCGTTGGCAACCTAAGGGTGGGCCGTTTTGACAACTTTTTCTCTCTCTACACCATAAAGCTTTGGAGTTTCTGCCTTCTCATGTCTTTCCCATAACTATGACCTGGCACATTTTAAATGACAGGTTTTTCACTTCCTCCAAAAATCGTAGATACTTTTCCTTATCTCTTCTTTCTTCCCTTGCACTAACCTCCTTATATTCCAATCAAGGCCCTGCCTTGTTTTGGACTTCCATCTGTGACTAGAGTCTTCAACGAAAATACAAGAATAGTTGAGATGTACCCGCCTGGCTCGCCCGCGCACAACCAATTGGTGTTAATTACTCGCCTCCCTAACTATCGGTAAGTGAAACATTTCGGTGTGATATTTTCACAAAAGTATTCATATGAATTATTTAAAAGTATATTTTACGAACTTAAATTATGTAGATAAAGACTTAACACTATGTGGGAGAATAACAGTAACGCCACATCGTTTCTCACAGCATAAACAAGCTTATAATGTTTAATTCTGATTTCAAAATGCATCCTCACGTTTTGATTAAAAGCAAATTGCCTCCATGATACAGACCCGGTATGACCATTGAGAACGTGGCACCTACACTTGATTATGATAACCTGGCTCTGGACTTCATCCTGAAGGGTCAGGCTAGGGCAAGGGATTGACGCCATCATACGCAACGGTCGTAACAGTTGGTAGACAGGCGGCGTATTGGTCAGCTTGCCGAGTTATCTCTTGAAGTGGTGGTCAGGACTAAAGCACAGTCTAACTTCTACTACGTCTGTCAAACGGATGTCTAGTGAGGCGGACCAGGAGATATCACCACCGTTTTAAAGAGATATTTGCAAAGACGGCGGGAGTAGGATAAATGGCAGGCAGTAGCGGTGCTGAGGAATGTCTTATTATACAAGATGATGCACAATGGTGAGAGCAGATAACGTACCAAAATTAGAAATAAAGTGCATAGAAGTGCTATAATGATTTTGACAAAGAAAAGTAAGACAAAGTTATGAACAGACGGACACTACAGGTAAGCACAAAATCTTAAGGCTTGGAGATAAGTCAACTTGAATAGGTTTTCAATGTACATTGGATATAAACAAGTGTGTGTGTGTGTTTGTGTGTTATCCATTTGCGTGTTCTGCGTTGTTAGTGTGTTGTATAGTGTTTCTGTAAGGTAGGGTTGAGTTAGAGGGAAAAGAATAAATGTGAGCTGTGAAGTGAGGCAGGATGTGGAGGAGTGAGAGGTGAGTGTGGTAGAGCGGTTGAGGGAGAGTCAGGGTGACAGGGAAAATGAATGCATTGCAGTGAGACGGGAAGAGTGAGTGAGGATGACCTGAGGTAATGGGTTAGATGAGGAGAGAGAGAGAGAGAGAGAGAGAGAGAGAGAGATCACAGTGAAGTATTAAGGTTTAGTCCGGTTTGAGACCGCTGTTGTTGGTGCTGCAGGCGTGGCGGCTGGCGCGTGAGCGGAGCGCCCTGGCCTCCTCCCTGGAGGTCCTCACCCTCGAGTTCTACCTTCACGTGTACTTCGCGACGCTTCCTCTCCGTCATGGACACAAGCAGGTATGGCGTACCCTACATCCACTGGTCTTGTTGGGATATGATACTAAAGATTTCTTTTATTTTCACTGCTCCTGTAACATATTCCTAACTGAAACACACACACACACACACACACACACACACACACACACACGCTCGCGCGCGCGCAACCAAAGCACATAGCTCGAAATTAATCATATGAGTAGTGCATGAATGGAAGAAACTGAATGATGAAATAATGAATGTTGACAGCATGCTGTAGTAAAGAAGTTTCAGAGAGTGTAAAACTTCCTCCATGTACTGTGCAAATGTATAATTACAAACACTCTATGATAAAAGAAAGGAGAGGAATCAATCAGTACATGGAGGAAGTTTTACACTAGCTGAAATTTCTTTACTACAGCATGCTGTCAACATTCATTATTTCATCATTCAGTTTCTTACATAAGACTTGAATTTATTTTTTCCAGAGGGGTTTATGAGAGCAAGAAGGGAAAGAAAAGAGAGAAGATGAGGAGGATTGGTCCTCGTTATAAGATACAGCCTTAACTTTCTGGAAATAGTGAAAGGTGGCCCTTTCAAACAGTGCATAATCGAAGAGTAACTATAGAAAAGAAGGGAAAGAAGTTTATAGTGGTACTGGCAAAGATAATCCTCCAGAAACACTGTAGCCCCAACAACAAGGAGATGAAGCTGCGAGGTCAGCTCCTAGCGCATGTGGTCTGTAAAGTATTGGAAAAGATCATTAGAAAGCAAGTGGATAACTTCCTGCTGAGGAAAAATTACCTAAGTGAGAGTCAGTGTAGTTTCAGGGAAAGAAGGTCATTTGTAACGAACCTCTTAAGAGTTCTGTAAAAGTGAGCTCTGTTTTAGATAAAAAAGAAGGCTGGATGGATCGTTTGTATCTGGACTGCCAGAAAGCATTTGACGCTGTACCGGATGGGAGGCTGATTAAGATGGATCACCAGGAGAAACAGATAGATAGATTAACCTGGTAGAAAAGAGCGAGGGAGGCATGTCAGGGGAGGCTTCTCAAGATGGGTTGAGGTCACCAGTGGAGTGCTGTAGGGTGCTGCTCTGGGACCGTTACTTTTCTGATATATGTGAATGACTTGCCAGAAGGTATGGATTCCTGCCTGAATATGTTTGCGGATGATGCAAAGGTCACGAGGATAGTACAAAGTGAGGAGGATTGTTTCAGTTTACTAGGGGACCCAGACAGACTACAGATTTGGTCTGATACGTGCTTGATGAAGCTCAACCCAAGTAAATACAGAGTAATGAAGATGGATCACATTGAAACTAGTCCTTAGTATGATTATCCAGCAGGAAATAAGCTTCAGAAAACTGTGTGTGAGAGGGAAGTTGATATCGTCCCTATCCTGTTGCCAGAGTCCCAAATTTGGAGAAAAGTAAAGGACACAAAGTGCCTGCACAAAGTGTCTGCTGTCAAATATTAGATTAGCTTTCAAATATGCGGATAATGATCCATTCAGCAAGTTATTCACATCCCACTTAAGCCAAAACTCAAATATGCTTCTCAGGTTTGATGAGTGCACCAAAGGAGGCAATAGAGCTAAGAGTCCAAAGGAGGGCAACAAAGATGGTACCAGAATTAAGAGAGCTGAATGAAAGGATAAGGCTAGAGGCCTTAAATTTGCCTGAACATGGGAGAGAAAAGAATGAGGGATGGTTTGATCACAACCTTTAGGAGTTTATATCAGATTGATGACGTATGCAGTGAACAATTCTTCGAAAGATACAGGGACAAAAAAAACAAAAGACATTACATGAAAGCAAGTAAGAAACTTGTTAAAAAATATGTAAAGAAGTGTTTTTATAGTATGAGTGGTAGATGAATGGAATGAACTGAACGAGGATGAGGTAGATGTAGACAGCATACAATAAGGTTGTTCGATAGCAAAGAAAGTTGAAAAAAATGGGGTCCTACGAGCTTAAGTACAAAGAGATGATCATAAACGGAAAAGAAATCTTAGAAACCATTGGAACATCTAGAAAAGACATGAACAGAATACCATAGGGTGTCAACCCATATAAGGCTCCTGGTTTTAACTGAATTTCTCTATATGTGCTGAAAATGTGTGCAAATACACATGACAAACCGCTTGAAATGTTGTCCAAGATGTCGCTAATGAATGGTGAAGTGTCAAGGGAGAGGAAGAGGGCAAACGTTATACCCGTCTATAAGAAAGGAGACTGAGAGTATGCCCTGAATTAAAAACTGGTCTCTGTGGCGAGTTTGGCCTGAAAATGACCGAAAAATGGATTAGAAAACAACTGGGTGAATTCTTACAGGGGAGAAACGACCTATGTGAAAGATAACACGGTACAGGGACGGGGAGGGGGTCATGTGAAACGAACCTATTTGATTTCTACGAGTGAGTGAGCTCCCTTTTCGACAGAATATAAGTATGGGTGGATTGTCTGTATCTTAACTGACAGAAAGCATTTGACAGTGTACCTCGTAAGAGGCTGGTGAAAGAGCTGGATGTCCAAGCAAAAATGAAGAGGAGACTTTTTTGATGTATAGATTATGTTAGTGGAAGAAAATAAAGGGTGCATGTCAGATGAGCCTTCTGAAAATGGACTGAGGTCACAAGAGGCTTACTGCAAGGTCATTGCTCTTCATGATATATGAGGATGACCTGCCGGAGGGATTGGACTCGTACCCGAAAATACTTGCTGCTTGAAGCCACGGTATTGAGGGATATGAAAAGTGAGGAGGATTGCATCAGTTTACAAAGGGACCTAGAAAACCCCAAAGTTTATCTGATATATGGTTGATGAGATTTAACCCTAGTAAATGTAAAGTAATGGACCTCCGTGGTGTAGCGGTTAGCGTCCCTGACCGTGACGCATTCACGGGCCGCCCAGGGTCGAGCGCATAGG
>JAYMFT010378186.1:0-20837 GCA_038088735.1 Panulirus argus | reverse complement strand
GTGTGTGTGTGTGTGTATGTGTGTCTGTGTGTGTGTGTGTGTGTGTGTGTGTGTGTGTGAAAGGAGGTCAACTGAGTAGTAAGTCCTTGGTGTCTCTTTTATGATTGTTGCATCACTGGCATGAAGGTTCTTGGGATATGTTAAAATGGTGTTTATAATGATGTAATGATGGGGGATGTCCAAAGCATCAGTGGAAGAATGTAACGTGTTTGCCTGGGGAGCATAGTTTCTAAAGGTGCATATCTGACAGTTGGCGGTTAAGACTGAGTTGGGAGGTTGGCTGTTTAGTGCTTGTGGGAATATTTCAGGGTGTATGTGTTTTGTTAGGATCATATTTCTTAGGGGAGGGGGAACTATGAGTAGAAGTTACTGAAGTGTAAGGCAGGAGGTAAGCTTTTCATTTCCAATTGGGGATTGGTGGTTTGTTACAGAGTAGTTTGGGTGGAAGAGCTCTAATGCTATTACATAAAAATGAGTGCCAAGCATGTTGAGAGGATCTTTGTTTCACTGTGAAAGTGTCAAGCATTTGTGGTTAAAAGGCCCTCAGTGCATTATATTGTGTGGTTTGCATCTTTGTTATATTTGCTTTTGATTGGGTGGAAGATCAGGCAGGTGAGGCATAGTTTAAAGTGGAGTAAATGAATTGTTTGTGTAAGACACTGAGGGATTCCTTTTCTTTTCCAATTCTGGTGCCATTTAGTGTTCTGAGAGCATTTAGTCTGTGTGCTGCTTCTGTGTTGATGATATTGGTGGGAGGAACAAATGTCATGTGTGTCACATATGATGCCTGGAATGGTTGGTGTTTAGCTCATTAGGAGAGATAGTCCATTTAAGGTAACTGTAGGGTCATTTTTTTTCTAATGTTGAAGGCTCCAGTCATGAACAAAAGTCCACATCAAGGCTGGCCTTAATTGAAATATAGAGAAAATTAAGAAATGGAAAAAGAAAAGACAGGGAAAGTATTTAAAAATTTTTGAGAAAGTGAAAGACCTGTCTTTGGAAATGAGCCAGGTCATAATTATTGGGAAAGACATATGAAGGTAGAGAGTTCCAAAGCACTGACGTGTAGGGAAAGAATCAGTTATCAACCCGGCACACCCTTGAGTTGCCAACGGCCACACAATAATCAAGAGACGCAGCTGCTTGCCAAATATTGTGTGGTCTAGTGAGTGGTGGGAGCATAAAAGCAGCCAGCTCTTGGGAGCAAAAGCACCAAAGTAATACCTATAGAAGAGGGAAAGTGAACCAATATTGCAGCATAGGGCAAGGGGGTCAAGTTTGAAATATAGCCTCGGACAATTTAAAGGTCAGACCGCTTTCAACTCAACTCTGTCAAGTAAGAAAAGAGAACTAGAACCACCCCAAATGTGAGAGCAGTACTCCATACGAGGACAAATCAATCCCTTGTATAAACAGAGCAACTGTTCAGAAGAGAAGTTACGACATCTAAACAGGACATCCAGTTTCTTAGAGGCAGACTTAGCTATTCCCATAATGTGGGATATGACCAAAATGCATGATATTTGAGTAAGATTAGAATAATGATCATGGCAGTGAGAGCAGTCAAAGGCATGTCCTTTCACACAATTATGATTCTTTTAATTTCTTTTCACATTCACAGTGGAACTCTACTGATGGTATGCTGTAGTATTCTGAAGCTGAACATTATCATCAGTCATTGCTGTACTCCTATTTTATGCCTTTCATTGCTTCCCCCTACTTTAACTTGTTTTTCTCAGTGTGTAGACTTATGGAAACAGGTTTCTTTCATGTCATACAATTTCCACCTAAACAGAGCTCTATGAGTATCTGAGGGAGCACTTGATCAGTAAGAGGGTTAAAACACCATTTAACCCAAAAATGAGTTGTATTTTGAGGATTTACCCCCTTCAACCATCATTAAAGATTTAAGATCAGCAGATTTGTTAAGAATGTGGAAGTACCTTAACACTAACATTTTTGTGACAGTTGATATCATAAATCTAATCAATGAATAGTTTTAAGTTGCTGTTAAATACTTTGTTTCCCTTAGTGCCAAAATTTTGGAGCTGTCACTGCTTGTAATGATTTGTTATATATTTTATACAACAAAGATAAGTTTATTCTGTATTTTGTTTATTTGAATATAATGTTGACGATTGTTCATTCATCATTCCCATGTCATATATATGATAAAGATTGAAAAACTACTGGTCATTGACTACGTGTATCATTGACTATGTGTGTCTTTTTGTAGAAACGAAATTTAAACAGCGTTAAATTTCTAGACTTCTAATACACTTTCGAAATTGTATTGTAATAAATAAACAATCGTGCAAATTCTGAAATATAAACAAATGAAATACATAAATGTAGCTTTGCTGTGTAAAGTTGGAATATTGTGATGTATTGATGTATTGCAGTATTCAAAAAGAGTATATCAGTACACATTTTCTCTTTAGTTGATGAAAAATAAAAGGGTATAATACAGTGTTAACTTTAGATTTATATATCAAAATGAAATGATAACAAGAAATTGTTCAGTGGAACTAACAAACCAGTAGCATCTTTTTACTAAACAGTGTGTCAAAAAATTCAGTTGTATAGGGGTCTGTAACAGCTAAGCAAACTTCAAAGCAAATAAAATGACATTATGAATGAACAGCTTCTTTTAAGTTAAAGAAAGAAATTTATGGAGAGATTCTTTCAGGAGCTTTGTGAAGCTCAGGAATGGTGCTTCTTCAAAAAATACTCAGAAACCCAGAGCATGGAGAGGCCCTGTATATCCACTGACATTTTGGACATGTGTAGTGGACCAAAGTTGGGGCTTTCATGCTTGGAGGATCACATAAAAGCATGACAGGTGATCTTTTGATTAGTGATGGCCATTTCACTCTGAGAGCATACCAAATAATAATCTTTTTAGGCTTTTCGAAGAAATTTTGAAGAATCTGTTGCAACTGATTCAGGCTTTTAGGAGATTTTTCTCGTCTTATTCATGAAAATAATGAAAATAGTGGCACTATTACTTCATAAAAGAGTACTTTCAGTGTGGTACTTGACCTTGAAGTTTATGGTGCTGTTTGGATTTGGAGGGGGGAGGTTGTCACCTCCTTAACTCGTTCAGAATGGTAATTATCAAAGGTCTTGGAATCTTTTACTATCTGTTAGCAAAAGGGATAGTATGGCTATGCAACATATTATAAAAACTCTGTTCTTCATAGTTTTGGTAGTAGGATGAATAGGTATTGAAATTCATGCACTGTTTGAGCTTATGCTAAATATACTAAAGTTTGAGTTCATTTTTTATGATTGCATGTTAATATAAATACAAGTTGTCTTGCTAAAAATGCGGCTATTTAATTTAAGAATAAACCTGTTTTAATACATTCCTGCAAAATTTCTTCTTTGGAACTTCATCCTCTATGTCCCATCAAGACTCTTGGAGATTATTTTGGCCTCACAGAAAATTACTTATAGAAAGCTGGGTACTGATAGAGCTGTGGTGTAAGGATATTTGCTTCTGTCTAGACTTACTATTGGAGACCCTTAATGGATGAGATGGGTAGAAGGGATCTTTGGCACTTGAAAGCCACATTTGTCGAAAATTTTTCTGTTCAGATCTGGTTAATCTTCCTTGTATGGCTTTGAGTAGTTGCCAGATGATTGTCCATAATATTGGCCTGATGTCATTTATGGTAGTTATTTTTTTATTTTCCAATTATTTTTTTTTTCTGCCCCACTCACACGTAGACTGCTAACATTCTGTCCACAAACATACAATGTCTCCTTGTCCCACATATCACATGACAACACTTAACTCACACAAGTCACTATTTTAAGCTCTAGATTTTCCTGTACTATGTGCTAGCTCTGCCTTATAGCAAATTGATAGGAGCAGCAGATAGAAATAGTAGGTAGGGACATTAGGCAGGATCATTAGGTAGAAGTAGTTGGTTGCAACATTGAGCAACAACATTAAGTAGATGCATTAGGTAAAAGTAGTTTGAAGGAACATTAGGCAGGAGCCTCAGAAAACACTTCACTAAAGTTACCCTCTGTTGGTGGCCTGTTAAAGGTGAAGCATTAGATTTAAGGCTAAGAAGCAGCACTGGAGTTCAGTTATGGAGACTTGTGCCACAGTCACCCCCTTGAGTGAGTGATAGATAGATAGATATAACCCAGGAATTTTCTTAAGCTCCTTCTCTAAGTGGAATTACTCGTATGCTCATAATGTTGTGTACGTATGTGAGTGATGTAGGTTTTGAATGATGAACAACTAGTTCCTTAAAGGTAGCAGAGTCCTGTGCACATTCACATATTTTCCCACACACCCCCCCCCCCCAAGTCTCTCTCTCTCTCTCTCTCTCTCTCTCTCTCTCTCTCTCTCTCTCTCTCTCCCCTCTTTTGCTCGAAGCTGATTCAAGGCAGAGTCAGCAATTATTGTTCAGTGAGTGATGGAGGGAAAGTCAGCAATTATTGTTCAGTGAATGATGGAGGGTAATTGCATTTTGCAATCTCACTCCATGCATTCATGTTATAACCCTGGGTAGGATGCTGCATATAAGGTCATTGAGTCCTGTTAATGAACATCTACTGACACCATATGTCATGCTGGTCAGAGGGGTTGAATTCTCATGGATACATTTCATTTTCAGTGGTTATTATTATTACTTCCAGTTGCAAGGAAATGATGGACTACTTTGGAGTGAGAAGTTCTTTAATGAGATTTTACTCCCTTTTTGTCAACAGATGGTGATACAGCCTTGCCAAAGGTGACTTTTCACTCACAGCATAACCACAAGCAGATGGAATCCGGTAATTCCTTTAGCACTGTTTTAACCTCCCACTGAGCATGTGCTCTCACAGCTGCCCATAGGGTTTTGCCAGAATTAGAGAAAGTGTTTTCAATTTTCTTTTTGCCTGCTTCAATAGGTAATAACCATGTCAGTTTATAGACTTCTTCATCACCTGTTTTATGTGTTGTCCTCTCATCTTTAAAGTTCAAAGGTATAGAGGTGTCAACAGCAGAAATGATAAGAGAAAATTCTCTATGCATCATTTATCCTGACTGTGGAAAAAATGTGTCCATTATACAGATTAGTGGGAAAAATTTTTTTTTGAAGAATTAGCATGGACAAGACATGAATCAAGATAATTTTTGTTCACTCCAAAAAGTAAGAGCCAGTCTTTCCACAACATTTTTGTTCACTCCAAAAAGTAAGAACCAGTCTTTTCTCAACAGCTTAGCATCAGCATCTTTCCTGCCTAAATACTTCAGCAGCAAGTGGAGTTTTTGCAAGTTTGAAGTACCTGGTGGATCTCAGTGTATATGTGCCTTTGGTCCTACTAGCAACTCTGTCATAGGTTAGTAGCAGCAACTCTAATCATAGTATTAGATAATTTGAATATGGTTTAAGCAATATCAAGACATTTTTTGATGTGCTCACTTGTCATATCATCTTAGGTATAATCAGAGATTGTGCCTTTAACAGTGTTCCTACAGTCAATTAAAATCTTGGAAAACACATAGAAATAAAAGTTGTCTTGGAAATATCTTCGAAAATTGTGAAAAATATACCATTTATGGAGAGATCAGGGGAACTCATCAATGAGATGCCATCCTAAGTCTTATATGAATAATCAGTAGATTAGATTATCATGCAGTAAGTTCAGTGATATCATGACTGACAGTTTTTCTTCATTGTGTGATGAACTGAGATGTTGTACTTTAGAGCATATGTGGAGATTAGTATGGTTACAATTTTCTTCCTTTAATTGAACTGATAAATTTGGGTTTAAGATCATATTAAGAGAATTAATATGGTCATTTTGTATGAATTTATCCCACTTAAAATCATATCTGGAGAATTAGTATGGTCATTTTCTGTGAATTTATCCCTCCAAGACTCAGTCCACATCATATGTGCATGAGGATGATAACTTTAGAGAACATAATTTTCTTTTGGTTATGTAACATGGTAAGAATATTCTTAGCTACATTGTCTATTTAAGCACATAGACATATCCATCATCGTAAACCAATACATATACATTATCTGTAACAGTATTTACTCTAGGAATTTACATTGCGTTCATGCAACACAATTATAATCAAAAATATCTTGTTTTGACTCTCTTTTGTTTTCTTACAACTAAAGACGTACTGAATTGCATACAGTAATCATAGCTTCAAAGATTTTTTTTTAATGTTTTGGAAGGATGCTGAAGAGTATGTAACAGAACTTGAAGTTAAGGACAACTTTCACCAGGCTTATTGCAGATTATGCAAGAAATCATATGGTATAGGAAATATGGATGTAGGAACTATCAAAAATCTTATGACTGGGAAGACACGCAAGCTACTGACCCAGGCAGACTCTTTATCTTCACCAAAGATCATTAGCCTCGTTTCTTCAATGAAGACTGACAAATCATATAATAATCATATGCTGTGTGGTACATCAGACATTAGTTCATCCTTTTCAGCCACAAAGAGTGCAACAGCTATTCATGTTCAAGGATCCTTCAAAACTACTGTTCTCAGTTGTGACATCCTTAAGGTAGAAGTTACCTGAATGCTGATTGTGGCCATGTATCATAACTTGAGTATTCATGTGTGGATGTTTCTTGGTCAGTAAAATTGCTGAGAACTTTTTATGCATTGCCCTATATTCCTATATTCAGGACCAGTTTGTTGACAAAATTAAAGTTGTAAAGTTTTATTTTGTAGCCTTTGGTGAATGCATGAGTAGCATTTTTTGGAATGAACAGATAGAGCTTATCATCAGATACTGGGACAGTGAAACAAGTCAAATGGCCTCTAAGGTGTCTCAGATCTAAACTCTTTGGTTGTGTTAATGTTGAAAGTGTGATTAAGTACTTTAAGTACGATACATTCTCTGATTTATTCAAATATCAGTGGAGCCAATTATGAACTAAGAGGACTAAAAAGATATGTAACAAGAGAGGCAGACACAGAAGTTCTCTTAGCTTCTCTATATTGTAAGTTGTAGGCTTTATATTTTCCATGAAAACCTTCAGAAAGAAGCTACTACAACTAGAACTAGGCTGGGACAATTAATGGTGTCACTGTTATCTTTTCCATGACTACCCAGAAAAGAGAGGTGATTTTTTTAAAGATGAAGCCTACTCTCTCCATGGAAGATGCCAAAGTATAGAAAGGAATTCAAGCAGCAACAGACCACTGGTTCTGTTCAAGTCTGTTTGTGATTGTGTAGACCAAAAACTCAGAGATAAGTAGAGTAAGAAGAGATAAAATATACAGTAAACCCTCGATTCAGCTGACTAATAGGGGAAAGGGGTGTTCGTTAATGCCGAAAGTCTGTTAAATCAAATGTAACCTATGGGCCATTTTTTAATACAACATACAGTTCACACACTTTCTTTTGACTCCTCTATCACTTAATGTCATATTGCATTGTAAGGATTGCAAAATTATTTAATGAATAAAGTCAAAATTATCCGTATACAACCTGACTGTACAATAGCTTGAGGCAGACACACCGAAATAAAGCAAGTCTACCCCATGCTACCAAATACAAGTGTGATATGAAATGTGCATGGTGTGGCATTTGTGATCTTTGAATTTTTTAAAGAATTTTTTTCGTTACCATTACTTAATTGGCGGTCTGTTAGATCTGAAATCTGTTATATCAGGGTCCGTTAAATCAATGGATTACTGTATACATAATTTAAAAGTTGTTTGTGCTTGTGAAAGAGACCGGAATTTCAGAGATGTGTAGTTAGAGGAGAAAAACATACATGATTGAAAGAGAAATTCCAGTGATTGAAAAAGAAATACCAATATCTTAGCATATTCTTATAAAGCAGCCCATGGTTAAAAATACATTGCCTTCTATGACCAAAGTTGGAATTCCTTATTTATACTGCCATTTAATCAAAGGTCTTTCTTGTCAAGTTCCAGACAGATGCACCTATCATTCCATTCTTGTGGCAATGCTTGAAAGATTTCTAACGAATGATGTTCTGCAGAAAGCAGACACAAATCTTATGAGGCTAACCAAATTGGATCCTCAAGATAAGAGTTATCATTACATATGTACTTAACTTGTGAAAAAAAGAGAAAACATAATATCTTTACATCATATAGTATTGAAGAAAGTACCCCAAAAATTATTATATTCTGCTCCATATTTGTGTGGGAGGGTGTTGGACTGATAAATAGCAAGCCTTGGTGGTAACAAAGATCCACAGTATGCACTTTATGAGTTTTGATAAGGCCTGATATCACACATCCCATTAGTATCATTTCCACAGTTTTTACATATATTATGTATTTTTATGTTCTGTAAACATTGTTTATACACTTATAAAAAATGTACACAGACAGATCATTATTTCTGTCTATCTATATCTCTGACACCAGTTATCTATCTATCTATCTATCTGTCTATCTATCTATATATCTCTGCCTATGTATATTTGTCCCAACCTGGCCACGGCAGTAGACTCTCCATAACTAGTGAACTCCAGTGCCACTTCTTAGTCTTTAGTGCCACATCCTTAACAAGCCACTGGCAGAGAGCAACTCTAGTGCAGTGTTTGCAGAGATTTGTACCTTATGTTCATACTGACTACCTCTGCCTAATGCTCCTGCTTAATGTTCGTGCCTACTACTTCGACCTGATGTTTCTACCCAGTGCTCCTGCTTAAATGTTCCTACTTACTACTTCTATATATTGCTCCTAACATTTTGTCATAAGGCAGGACTAGCGCATAGTGTTGACCGCAGGAAAATCTAGAGTTATGTAGAATGAGCTATGTGAGGTAAGTGTTAACAAGTGTTATGTATGACAAGGAGAAATTGTATGTTTGTGGACTGAATGCCAGTAGTCTACATGTGAGTGAGACAGAAATAGAAGACTGCTACCTGGGTCAGAGGAGTGCAACCTAACAAGCACTACTGAATCACTGGCTCACTGCAAAGATGTCACTAACCTTCCCAATACACAGGTGGGTAGTAATGTTAATTTACCTCCCTGGTCTTTGGTTGCCTACTAGCTACCTCTTACCTGACACCTGTTCCCATTAGGAACTCCCATCAAGGGGGTGGTTGCAGCAAAAGAGTCTCCATTTATCCCTGTCCTTTCATACCTCCTTCACATACAGCATTCCAAGCATTCATCACCCATTTCTTTCCCTCCAGTTTTCTTCCACTCTGTTTCCTGTGTCACAGTTGATCTTCCTCACACACCAGTCCCTTTAATTGTACTATCATATTCTGTCCTTGTAAACTCCATCTTGCACATTTTCTACAAACCCAAACCACCTCAAAGTATCATGTTCCACCTACTTTACCACTCCACAATTTATTCCCTTTGCATTCTCTGCCATATTAAATCTCTCATGTACCCTCTTCATTCTTCCTTCATTCCATTTAGTCATACCACTTACTTCTCTCAAGTGACTCATTTCCACAACCTGGATTCCTGACCTCTGTGACTCATCTCATGTCCATAAGTATATGAAAAAAAAAATAAACTTTCTCCCCTATCTCCAGGAATAAAGCCATAACGATATTTTCTTTTATGGTAAAATTCTTTAATAATTCTGTACTTTGCACTTTTTGAAATAATAATGTAGTTACACTTTCACTGACAATTTAGGGGTGTCTGTGATGAATATTTTTCCAGCTGAATTGTCAGGTTCCCAGTGACATCTTTGGATAAGATTTGGAAGCATACATCAGCTGGAAATTTAAACAATATCTCAAAGGTTTAGACTCATGATGTTGTCTTGGCTCATCATACTACATAGTACTTAGATAGTGGGATGGGACAAGAAAAAGTGTAAAGAATGTGGATTTAAGATTGTCTTTGCAGAAGTTACTGATATTAGTAATTTCCAAGAAAGCTGTTAATTATGTCCTTTGCAGTGACAGCAGACTTCTAAAGCGATGTCCAATCAGTTACCCAATAGTCATATATCTGGACTTTCTGAAGCCCAGAAGGATGATAATATGATGTGACAATGCTACAACTGAATTTAGAAAGGTCCCCCCCCTCTCTGTCTCTCTCTGTCTGTCTGTCTCTGTCTCTGTCTCTCTCTCTCTCTCTCTCTCTCTCTCTCTCTCTCTCTCTCTCTCTCTCTCTCTCTCTCTCCATCCATTAACATATCCAACGGTCCATCCTCACACACACAGACGTATCGCCCACACCATCTGGTGCACCAGCGTCCCTGCCTCTCTCTCTCTCTCTCTCTCGTCCCGGCCCATCCCTGTGTGGTGGCCGTCACACCGACCCTGCTCTGGCTAATCCCCCGTGCTGAGAGCTCCTCACGTTTGTTTTAGATATGAAATCTCTCGCGATTAATTTGTTTACAAGGCCAAAGCGCCGCCCCGGCTGACGCAGACCAAATGACCATCATGGCGAAGCTGGCTAGGGCGGTCTTGATCCTCCATAAACTCCCTCAATACACGCCTTCAGAATCTGGTGCTAATTACCTAATCATGAGAGGGAGAGAATCGGGGGAGAAAAAATAATAGACGAAAGCACAGAATACTTTAGATAGTTTATGTTTTTTTTCTCTTTACAGAACATTCTTTGTATAAGTTCAAGTGTTGCTTATCATAATTCCTTTATTCAATCAACATCTTATTTTCATTTGCTTGGTGTACAAACATATAAAATGGCAGAAGCGAATGATGGCAGATAGCAGCGGATGATAATTAGGAAGTTATGATTTACTGGTCAGACTACAGACAACCCGAACCAAGGCTTTATAGCTGTTGGAGAGACGTAAGTTCTTTGGCTGACTCTTAACACCACAAGCTGCCACCACCACCGCGAGCTACCATCATCATCAGCACCACACTCTGAACACCGCAATTTACCGCCATCACCACATTCTTAGCCCCACAATATACCATCGTCACTACCACCGCACTCTTAACACCACAATCTACCACCACCTCGGCCTTAACGCCGCTAGCTACCACCATACAAAGCTAAAATCTCTCTCTCTCTCTCTCTCTCTCTCTCTCTCGAGAGAGAGAGAGAGAGAGAGATTGAATTTAAGATTCTTTGGGCTTGACTCAAACCTTTTCTTCAATCGTGCGTCTTTCGGTTTCGCGTTCAAAGAGTAGTTTTTTTGGTCCACTTCTTGAACTGCCGTCCACTGTAAAATGAAACAACAAAAACATAGTGAGCCTGAGGGGCTGGCTCACTCCAAAGCCGTCAGAAACCCACCCTCGATACCCAGGCGAGTCGTACCGTTCATACACCTCCCTGGTCGGTGGCTGGCTACCACCTATGACCTGCCAGAAACAGACAAGACATACTGAAAGTGCATAGGAAAGACAGGTAACAGAGCGAGCCGTTGGACCACGTCTGTTTTCTGTTTTTGGCCGAAATAACACTAGCAGTTCCTGTTTCTGTTCTGCGTGAATGAATTAAGGAAAAAAGGATAAAGTTAGGAAATCTCTTCCTACCATCCGTTCTCCCCGACAACAAAAACCGTTAAAAAAAAAATAAAGGAATATTATGCATTTGTTTTGTAACCCTGCAGATAATTTAAAAGGGTGGAAAATAAAATCCTATAAAATCTTGCTACGCTATCCCATTCCTCGTTTTACTGATATATATTCATAGTATCTGCAATAAGCTAAAGGAATGAATGTGTGTGTGTGTGTGTGTGTGTGTTTCTTTTCCTTGCGTTCTTTCAGTATATACCTGAACTGATGAAAAATTTTTTCCAGCCGGTTACAACCAGCATTCAAGGTCTCTGCATTGATAACGTTTCATGGTTAATTTGTTCCAGTGTTCAACGCATCTATTTGCAAAGGAACTTTTCCCGCGTCGGTGTTACATCTTTTAGCTTTATTCTTTATTCCATTTGTCATAGTAACTGTATCTAATTGCATTTCGAAAAGATTATTGTAATCTACGTTGTTGAATTTACTCAAAATTTTGAAAAGTAGTTTTTAGGACACCGCAAAGTCTATTTCTTCTTCAGGTTTCTTGCAGCTGTTGTAATCAATGTTGTCGCTCGTCGTTGTATTTGTTCCAGTTTTTCCTCATCTATCTTTCTTGTAGTTTTGGGGGCCAGAATTAGACTGCATATTCAAGGCGTGGTCTTACTAGAGCATTACTAGGATCAGACATCCCACTATGTTCACCCACGAAATATTCGGAAAAAAATCTTATAGTTCACTCCAGCAACGTAGCTGTTTTACTTTTATCGTTACCCACGTGCCTGGGAACAATATAGGAGTTTGTTTACCTGTTTCTACAGTACAAGGAGGAAACCCCTCACTCACAGAGCCCCATCCATGAGTGTGTAATTACATATTTGTAGTAACGTCCTTGTACTGTAAGGAAAGGGAGTTCTATACTCATGGGGCACCCCATGTCTCGAACTCCCTTTTTTATTATCATACAGTTTTTCAAGCTTCTGTATGCTTGTCCACATTCACTGTCTTATAACCCAGCCTAATCCATTCGTCCATTTATCTTGTAGAAGTTATTCTTTACGTCATTTCTATCGAGCTTCTTCCCTATTCACGTTGTGGTCTCTGGTTGTTCTGTCCCCACATCTGTCGAAGAACTGTTCACGGTCTACGTCATCGAGTTGGTTTAAAATCTTAAGGGATGCAGAGTAGGTCACCCCTCATTCTTCTCTCTTCCTTGTTAGGCAGATTTAAGGCCTCGCCTTTCCCTTTAACTCTCAACTCTCTCAATTCTGATGCCGTCTTTGTTGCTTTGCTCTGGACCTACGGTGTTAGTTCTTCGTGCATCCTTAAGCGTTGTGACCAAACATGAGAGGCATATTTTAGTTTTGCTCTTCTGTGGGATGTGGGCAGCTTGCTTAATACTTCCTTAACCATATATTGAATGCTATTATATTTTCTGCCAGTGCACAGTTTGCGTATTTTACTGCTTTCCTAATGTGGGGGACTCTGACAACAGGCAAGAAACGATGTCTTCTCTCAAGTCTCCCTCACGAACAGGTTCCTGCAACTTATTTCCCGGTAGATATCTGAGTGTTCCATGCTCATTAATTTTTCATCTCTTCATCAGCCAAATATCAGACCAACTTCGGAGTTTGTTTAGGTCCCCTTGTAAGTTGATGCAATCCTCCTTGCTTTGCCATCATCTGCAAACATACTCAGGTGGAAATCTAATCCCTCTGGCAAGTCATTCAAACATCAAGAAGAGTAATGGTCCCAGGGTAGATCCGCACAACTCTGTAGGTCATAACGTATTTGCTCAGTATGGGACGGAGTTTTACCATGGGTGTGTGTGCGTGTATGAGTAAGCTGGCATGGGAGACCACTGTGAAAGTTTGTTCACATGTGCATTTTTGCAGAAGCGCGCGAATGCAACGACGAGAAAATAAAAATCTGTGCAGGATAAAGTCTAGCTGCGCGACTAGTCGTGCGTTCGGTACAAGTGTGCGTTAGTCTGAGCGTGTCTGCGCTGGTGTGTGTGTGTCCAGGCAGATTGTATGAGCGAGCGTGTGTGTATGTGTGTGTGTGTGTGTGTGTGTTCGTGTGTGGGAGCGCGCGACTGCCAGACAGGCTGGGTGTGTGGGTGCCCGGCTGCCCGCCCAGTGTCGGGTATGACCTGGTCGGTGGTGGATGTGTACGGACGTCGCTCGCTGCTGCCCGTCGCCCTCTCACTGGTGCCCCCGCTCCTGCCCAGTAACCTCCCTGAATCACCACCATGCCCCCTCGCCACCGCCACTAGACCAGCATCTGTGATGGGCCAACGCAGCAGCGTATGACCTCAGTGGTTTTTTTACCCGGGATTATATGAGCGAATTAGATATAGGAGAGATCTCGTGCAGTGTGGCAGGTACGGTGAGTCTGATGGTCATCACTTGGTCTGGGGAGTGAGAGCCAGGTGTGTGAGTCAGGTGCCCACCGCTGTGCTCCAGGCCCACACACCAGACAGTGCGATAGAGAGGGAAGGTGCCCGAGAGACTAGTGCCACCAGCCGAGTGCGACAGGTGCAGCAGCAGCAGCAAGTGTCGTTGACTGGCGTAGTAGTGCAGCAAGTGCGCGTGACGAGGGCGGAGGACCAAACCGGTGCGGCCCCAGCAGGAGACCTGGTGGTGGTGGTGCCGCAGGCGTGAGTGTGGCCGCGGGCCACGTGGCGGCTGAGGCGCCTCAGGCCAGGGGGGCGACGGTGCTGAGGCCATGGTGGTCTAGTGCGGCCCAGTGTGACCCCGGGTCAGGCACACATGAAGGACGCTCGCACCTGGCCGCGGCCCTACCTGAGTGCGGCCCCCTTGCAGCCAGCACGCAAGCCAGCGGGTGCGGGCCGGCGGGCCACGATGGTAGCAGGACCATGGCCCGCCTGGTGTGGCCCGCCATGCTGGTACTGCTCATCCTGGCCGTGGCTGGACCCTGCCTTACCTTCTACCTCCTGATCAAGGTAAGTCGTCGTCTCCTCTCGCTCCCTTAACCTCTCCGTCCTTCACTCCTGATCAAGGTACGTCGTCCTGGTAGCAGCACTTTTTTCCTCCCATGTCAGCCCTCCTGATGGTTCCACTCCTAGTGATCCGTACCACGCTCTCACCTCACTCCTCAAGGTCCGTAAATCACCCCTGGCCCACTCACACCCCTCCTTACCTTCGTCTAATCACAGGAAGTTACCTTTCCAATTCCTTTTCTCCCTTTTACCTCCTGTTCACCCCTGGTGACCGAGATAGTTTCTCTCTCTTTCTCTCTCTCTAATTTTTATCTGGGACGTCAACCACTCTTATCTCCGTGTTTAAGCCCCAACCCAACACACACACCAGACCAGGGCACGGCACCATCAGTAATCATCTCAACTGACTCTCACAATCTGCTCATCTCTCATAACTCATCTCGACGACGGGATCTACTCATCGCCAGTGGGGAAACTTATAACTATTCGTCTCCACATCTGTTCCACTAGTGTGTCAACTGTTGTGTTTGAGAGCGAGGTCGTGGGCAAGGAAGGGTTGTAGAGATGCCGAGTGTCTAGGGCAGGTGTTTAGACGACCAGGTCAGGTGGAGGGGGCTGGGGCACCTGAACTTGTGCACGCAGTCCAAGGTCAGGATGTGGTCGGGTCCGCACGCGGAGGGTACGAGGAGGGGCAGCAGGTAAGAGCCGCTAGTAGCAGCAGACCCGGCAGCTCTGGCGCCACGGGTCAGGAGGAGCTCGACCTGGCCCCCAAGTCTCCCTCCACGACCGGCACCTTCACCAACACTTACCACTGTGGTGGACGATGACCCCCGGTTGCCAAACACTTTCCAGTATGAGCAACACTTAAACCGTGTATCATGGCGTAAACTTGTTAAATACATACAAGTGATGAGAACAATCATTGTATAATTACCACCTGCTTAATGTGCTGAACGAGGGCTTTGTTGAGCAAGGGCCTCTTCTGTTGAACACTTACTCGTTCTGATGAACACTTACCGGTCTGAAGACGCTCTCGAGTGTTTTGAACGCTTGAAGGTATGATCAACTCTTGGTTCTACCAAGCCCAACTTGGTGAGTCCTGGACTCTCATGAACGTGTGAAGTGCGCTAACAGTTCGTATCGCCAGCATCTTCAAGAGAGCACTAAATGGATTTCAAATTAATGGCTAGTGGAGCACCTGCCTCTGGCCAGGCCAATCTTATAATGTGTTCCACGCTTGATGTTGTTTACAAGTTGCTGGCATCTTGAGCACTCAGTGGAGAAGGTTCATGTCTTACCTCACTTATGCATACAGCACTGTAATCAGCCCTCGCCGTGGAGTCTACACTCATTTGTACTTTAAACAGTTACTGTTGTACAAAGTATTTGCCGATGATGTTTTTCTGTCGGTCAGAGCAGAAGAACCGTTATGGTTGGTGTCGGCCGAGGCGCCATTAGTTTGCAACAAACAGATCATTCTTCACAAAATGTAAATGTGGTAATGATTTTCTCGGCTGGTGATGATGACGAGACGTGAAGGCATCTCCCACGCCCCGCCTGGCGGTGGTGCTGGGGCCTGGGTGCGTTCAACTGTTGCAGGGAGGCAGACGACCTATTGCAGCCGCCTCCGCTGGACTGTTTGTTTGCAGTCGCACGTGTTTTATTTGAGTTTGTTGTGGTTGTGGTGCCAGCCACGGCCCGCTGCGGACTGCCCGAGGCAGAAAATATCGGTGAAATACGATGGCAGTTTCGCTCAAATAACTCGCACTTTTTTTCTTGTACTTGAAGAGGGGTAAACGTGCTTTCTGTTTTCAGGAGCAGAAAATAGATTACCTCGGGGAGGGACAAATACCATATCGTGTTTTAGTCTTGAGAAATTATCCATTACTGATATAAATTATCCATTACTGACATAAGCAAATATATTCACTGTACTTTGTATTTTGTCCTATGGTCTGACTTAACTGTCTTCGAGATTAACTTGGCAGAAAGACTCTGAGAGTGACCAGATATAAGGCTGCGTGACTAACGTGACATAAAGGCTTCGAGACTGACCAGACATAAACGAGGTAGTCCATTAGAGACTTCGTTTCCCTGCCTCACTGATGCCATCAACAGAGACTTGCAAGAGAGGATCAGACCTGCCCCGGAATGTGAGATGGAGCATCTGAGTGTAGCTCCTTGTAATCCGATCTACTCCACACACGAGAGGCAGTGGATTCCAGTCATACTAGCCGACGTTACCGAGAGAGAGAGAGAGGGATCTATATCCCATGCAGCTTGTCATCCCTCAACGCAGGATAAAGATCACTGTACAGCTAAAGAGAGAATACACAACAAAGCCTCCCACATCAATAACCTTTAACCTGCCCAGGGAAACGTGAGGAACAGTACTGTATCGAGTTACGTGATGCACTAGCCAATAGTCCTCCTTCCCAGTGGCTGGTGTGCGCGTCTCACCCACGTTGCTTGTGATGAAGCCAACGATGATAATCTGAAGGTCAGGGCGTCCGCCTGGCCTTGCGTATGGACGTGTATATGTAACGGTAACTCTCGCGAACCCGAATTTCCCGAATTTGTGGAAATTAAGCGAACAGAATCTTACAAACTTTTATTTTTTCCCAAATAAAAGAGCAAACAAGACACTCGCCCCACACATGTAAATGCAGATGCGCCATCCAGGTGGAGATCGATGGAGAGATCAGTCTCACTTTTTCACCTAAATCCAACACGATTTGCCAGAGACAACGCTTGGGAACCAGACCCTGGGACCAACACGAAACAGGAGCCGTATGAGGACCCCACCTTCCTATCTTAGTGGAATGTAGTGCGCAATTTATTCATTTATTTCTGTTTTAATTCGTTGTCTAGATACACGTAGACAGAGCATTTCAGTGATAGTGTGGGTGAAGGGCACACATCTACGGGTACGTAGGTGGAGGCCAGCATAAAGCGTGCGGTGAGTACGACACAATAAACTAAGGAGGATGACAGGGTGGGCCCAGAGACCCACAGGGTTCCCCCTCCCTCCCTTCAGAAAGGTTAGGGAGGTCTCGCATACACCAAATACAGGGTAAGTAATCACAGGCCATACGAGTATAAGATAAATCATACACATACAGAATGTCATATTAACATTAGTAGTAATACAGGTGTAGGTGGAGAAACATTTGATATATACATTATATACACTATAACATATACATACACACCAGATGCACCAGAAATGTATATATATAGATATCTATAGAAAGAGAGAAATTATGAAGTAAGAGGCGGGAAGGGGAGGAGCAGGAGGAAGTCTGTCATTGTGCCGCACCGACAGTGAGACAGGCGGTCTGCCGTCACCGCAAATAACTTCCTCCCGTCACAGGATCCGACCGCAACACGACCGCAAGGCTGGTTAGCCTTCCTCCTCCCACCAACCGCACCACTGTTCTCCTGAACCCCAAGGCAACCGCACAACTAAACCTTCCCTACCAAAGTGAAGGGCCCGACGGAGATGATTAAAAGGTGCATTCAGTAACACCGCCTCTCCGGTTAATCTCGGATATCTAACAATTTTGATTCATTTTTTGGGATGATTCTCTCAGAAAAAAAAATCTCATGGATGTCCGGGAGTAGCAATTATATCCGTATATCTGAATAAAATTTACAGGTAGGAGCAGCTGCCATACAATGACCAGTACACGACTCTTGTGTAACAAGACATTTGTTTATAGTAATAATCTTATTGCTTTCGTATAACAGATCTTCGTCCGTCTATCTGCACTGCTGGTATATGTTATGGTTACCCCATTCCCAGTTTAATGAGGAGAAACAGATCCACTGAACCGCCTCCGCAACATTATTCTCACAGTTCTCAACCCTTGCCAAATACGATATTCGCTACCACAATTTCGAAAGCGTCGTTCACTTTTTCAATTTACGTAGTAAGTTGATTTGTCGAGACGAATGCCTCCATCCACACCAATTCAATACACGAAACGCTTTCATTCGTATTTGGTCCCTCCTACACCTATCCATCCCTTCCGCAGTTAACCTCTCCTCCTTGGACCTATTATTGTACCGTTCCATGTCTACTTGACCAATCTATCATCTGCTATACTTTCTACGTAAACATACCATCCTCCTATAAGACTACCATACATATGCCTTTGCATGAAATGCTTCACGCCAGATAACCTTTTTTACTAATTTTATTCTATCTCTAATTCCATGTGTACTAACGAATGTATCTCTTTGTATCACTCTTATAAATGCTTTTTTTTTTGGCTATAATTACGTGGGTTACACAGCCATACATCAGAGTTGGGACAGGAACTCCTTAACTTGCCACCCCCTTGCACAACTAGGCTTTTAATGTTTTCCACTGAACAGACCTTGCTTACGGTGCACCTCTGATTTGTCTCCCATGAACTTCAGCTTTCCCGCTGCCAACCTTACTAAACTTCACGCCCATGTATTTAAAAACTCGTCCAAAATAAGTTAGGTTTTCTTTACAAAAAAATCTTACTGTACTCATCTTCCTCCACGAGCTCCGATCTCCTGTTAATTCCTGTCATCCAGAACGTTTATACCTCACCCTGAATACGTTCATTAGCATGGATATTATCTTTCTTAAACTGGCGCACGTGAGAGGCTACTTCTGAAGACTAGGCTGTGTGACCGGTCCCCACTCAACCCTCCACCACCCTACCTGCACTACTCATTGTTATCTGTACAATTCTCTCCTCTCATTTTCATCGTTGGTATCATAATGACGGGTGAGATGTGTGAGTGTTCGTTATCGGAAGAGAGATGACTAAAAGAATATTAGATATACGGGATCCCTCGGAAAATATGCATTTATTAATTCTTGTTTACATTTCCTTCAGTATGTAATTTGTGCTGTAACTGTATCACTGAGGCCGTGTGGTTGGACTTTTTTATGTACTCTTTACCCTCTTTTGACCCACTGTCCACATGGAGGGTAGGAGCGAAGAAAATATCAGCCATTGTTAAGGCAAAAATAGAAAATCAGTCAGTCCCCCTTCACTCTCCTCTCTCAGTGGTAGAGGTTGTGTGTGAGAAATAGGGAAACAGAAGGAGTTGTATGTGGCATATTTAGATGTGGAGAAAGCATATGATAGTCTGTAGAAGGTGTACGAATATAATGTACGGGAAGAAAGCTAACAGAAGCAGTGAGGAGTTTTTATCAAGGGAGTAAGGCATGTGTGCGAATAGGCAGAGAGTAGGATGAGTGGTTCAAGGTGAAGGTGAGTCTGCACCATGGGTGTGTAATGTCGCCATGGGTATTTAATCTATATATAGATGGGTTGGTGAGGGAAATCAATGCAAAGGTCTTTGAGAGAGGAGCAGGTAAGCAGTCTGCTAGGGTTGAGGGGGCCTGGGAGGTGTGAGTTCTTGTTTGCTGATGACACAGCACAGGTAGCAGATTCGAGTGAGAAACGGCAAAAGCTGGTGTCTGAGTTTGGGAGAGTTTGTGAAAAAAAGGAGAAAGTTGAGAGTAGATTATATAAAAGCAAGGTTAGGTTAGGTTCAGCAGTGAAGACATAATTTCTTTGGATGCGAGTTTGAATGGTGAGAACGTGGAGGAATGGAGTGTTTTAGATACCAGGAAGTGGACGTGGCAGGAAAAGAAACTGTTGGAGATGCAGTGAGTCATCGGGTGAATGAGGCAGAAAGGCCTTGGGCGCATTCAGAAGTGTGTGTGTGTGTGTGTAAAGAGAGAGAGGTCAGAGGTCTTTGAGGGAACAGATGGGTATGTCTGAGACGGTATGGCAGTCCCGTCATTGTTGTATGGGCGCGAGGTGTGGGGTCAGGGGCAGAAATGCAAAGGATAGGGTGAATGTGTTGGGAGTGAAATGTTTGAGGACAGCACCGTCTCTGAGGGGAGGTTGATCGAACAGGAAATGATGGGGTAAAGAGAGAGGTGTAGCAGCATGAGATGTATGGGAGAGCTGAAGAGGGTGCGCCGTAATGGTTTGGACATATGGATGAGGATGAGAGGCATCCAAGGGATAGAGGGAATTGTAACGACGTGGTTTGCAGGGGACAGCATGATGTGGATGGGCGAAGCCAAGGTATATACGAAGCGGTCGGAGAAAACCACGGGAACGTCCGTGAGGCCTCGTTGTGTACAGAGGGCTCTGGTACCGGTGCATTTTAACGTAGCAAATGGAGAGTGGGTGTGACTGAATGAGGCCATTTCTTCGCCTGCTCCTGGCGCTACTTTGATAACGAGGACCGATTCCTATGAATGACTCCCGGTGTTACCCAGTACCTCTCTAAAGGCTCCTACAGCCCAAGGCCGTGCTTCTTACAGTAGCAGGGAAATGTAGACTCCTTTGGAAAGAAAAGTTCTTTGACGAGAGTGCACTCCCAGTGATACAGTCTCTCCAAAGTTGACTTTCCACTCTCAGTGTGACCTCAAGCAGG
>JAYMFT010378185.1:0-36446 GCA_038088735.1 Panulirus argus | reverse complement strand
ATATATATATATATATATATATATATATATATATATATATATAGAGAGAGAGAGAGAGAGAGAGAGAGAGAGAGTTATCAGTGAGATGATGGATGAAGTAAGAAGTGATCCAACACACAGTGTGGTCGTGAGAGATCCAACATTCCTGACAGTTCCGCCAGCCGGGCCTGACTCTGGTGTATCACGCTCTGTGTTGAGGCGGGCATCACACCCGACTAGGGCCAAGACCTGCTCTCCTACAGAGACTCTACACTGCAAGGTGTCTACAACCGCACTCCTGACCAGAGATAGATAGAAGTAGATGAATAGATCGATAGATATATCTGAGACTGGCGCCACATATCGAGGTGGGCGGAAGGAAGCAGCCTGGTGTGTGTGTGTGTGCGTCTGTTAGTGTAAATGACTCCTCCAGTGGAGCCAAGGTCACGGGGTCGCCAGCCAGGAGGGTGGAAGGTCACCGTGTCATCCTGTGCCGTAAAGGGTCACGACCTAGTGCGCCGGAAGCCTCCTGACCCGTTAATCTGTCCTGTGAGTTGGGGCATCACCGTGATGACTTCCTACATGGCAACGAACATATGCGCCTTGATTATAAGTTTATTAACACTTTTATCTATATTGGTATCTATATCTATATGTACGTATGAAATTATTTGATTTTCTTTATATTCATGGTGGAGGAATGTATTATTCTTGCTGCACATGCGGTGAAAGTAGGGAAATAGATATGAGAAAGTGATTCATTGCTGCATTTGTGAATGATGTGTCGGGAGACGGAGTTGCCAGACGTCACCACAGGACAGGGGAAATCATGTCACTAGGCATGGTAACGCGAGGGCTTAGGTAGACTAAGGTATTAAGGTCAGTCGGCAGCTACACTAGAGATTTCGATGACCTGGGGATAGCTAGGTCAGGCGGGAGAGTCAATAGACATTTAATTTCACCAGCGTCAGGGCGGGAGAAAACGGGAAGTTGTTGAGAGGCTTTGTAAAAGGAACAGAGGAGTAAAGAAAATGGTGGTTGGGAAAGTATGCCACAAAAAACGAGACAATAGTCCCAGTAAGTGTTGACATAGCACCAAAGTTTTCCTGTATATGTTTTCATCGCGTGTGTATTATATTTAACACTACCAATCTCACAACCTTAGAGCAGTTTGAAGCGAAGAATAAATCAGCTATTTTAGGTTGATTATCATGATTACATTTAGACGCGGGAACATTAGCTAAAACAAGCATTTCATTCGCTCCAATTGGCTCATGTGTCTTGGGATTTTGTCCTTTGAGTAATGGATAGTGGTTAGTTATCACTCTTCACTGTCTTTGCTGTTGGTGAATTAGTCCTTTTTATTTCCAGAAAATGTTTTAATGTTTTGAGGCGTTTTTTCTTCTCGTATACTTAACGTTGCTGTCAGATCTTACACAAACGCTTCGAAGTTTCGCTGAGTAGCCTAGTTTGGTAGTAGGATTCTTCGCTGGAAAAAGGCAATGGTTAAGATAAACCTGTGCGCCCGATGAACGCAGCGCTGAGCACGTAATGTTAAATTTGTCTGGGTAGAGTGGAAATCCAGTCTATGGCGAGTACTGTGTTCACTGAATCCTTGTGAAGGATATATATGTTCATACGTACAATAACTGTTGAGCTATTCACTATCATACATGCACTGTCTCTTGAATCATACAGTATTATACATACATTGTGAACCATACCCAATCATTACATATGCTGTTTGTTGAACCATTCATTATCATAAACATACTATCCATGAACCATACACAATCATACATATGGTACCTATTGATCCATTGACTATCATGCATACATTAGCTATGAACCATACACAATCACACATACATTATCTATTAACGTTTAAATTATTCACTATCATGCATACACTAAATGTTGAACCATACACAATCACACATGGACAACCTGTTGAACCATACATTACCAAACATTCACTCTGTTGGTCCTTACTCTATCATACATACGCGAACTATTAAACCATACATTTTCATCCATACACCATCTGCTGAACCATACACATACACTGACTGGAAGGTTCATGAGCGCTATTACTAAGAGATAATGAATGAAAATCATGCTATGCTAATTATTGATTTGTAAGTAGAATGAGAGTGTAAGAAAGGTGAAAAAAGAATTTCAATGAGAAAGTTTTTGACAAAAATCCGAGTTTGCAGACATGAAGTGAAGTATATGATGAACTTAATGGATATAAACATTGTGTATTTGGAAACAAATGTAATATATATATATATATATATATATATATATATATATATATATATATATAGAGAGAGAGAGAGAGAGAGAGAGAGAGAGAGAGAGAGAGAGAGAGATACCGTAATTAATAGTTGATTCATTTAACTGGAAAGAACAAAGTAAGGAGTTAGATCCTTGTTTCTTTGTCTGACCACGCAGAGGTCAACAAACTCAAGATATTTACCAAAATGACCAACTGTTGGTGCCGGTCACTTGAAATCCGGTTATTTACACAGTGACAGCGTGGATGAGGGAGTGTATGGTCGTGGGTAATGGGTCAGTGGGTCAACGCGTCGTGAACATGATGAGAGAGGTCAGGAATGTGGGTTGGAACCCTTGGGGGTGGGATGGGGGGGGTGATGACCGGCTCGTCTGGTCAAGGGGCAGGCTGGTTCCTGCTGCGTGACCCACGCACACTTCAGAGAGGACTGGTTGCACTGGTGTGTGCGTGTGTGTGTGTTGTTACCTGTTTGTAGAGTACAGGGAGGGAGTGCTACACTCGTGGGGTCCCTCCTCCTGAACTCTGTTCTATTACATACTTTTTTTAAAAGTCTGTATACTGTCCACATTCACACTCTCATTGCTCAGTTTGTTCCATTCATCCAATACTGTGAAGATACTTCTGTACACCTTGTCCAGCAAGTTTTTTGGTCTGTTTTTGTGGCATCTAGTTTGTTTTATTGTCTTCGCACAACAAACGACAGCATCAATAGTGGATTTATAATCTGAAATTTCTGTGTTCTTATATCTCCCGTAAGTAAAGCGTAGGCAAAGCGATAATGAAGAACTTTTATGTAAAATACCAAGCTGTTCTCTTCTGCTTGATGACTGTACTGGGTTTCTTGGACAGAGAGAGGCTGCAATAACCGAGGACAGAGAAGGAAATTGATTGAACATTTTCGTTACCAAACTTTGACATCAGTATCTCGAATGACAGTCGTATTACTTACCATTATGTACACACTGGAACATTCTGTTATTCACCTCTTAGTTTGGCTTTAGGCCTATCAACTGCCAGGGTCATTAAGGCCGTCAACGTCAAGCTACATCCACCAACCAGAAGATCTTTAACATCTTCGGGTATTTAAGATAATTCTAAGACCACATACACTCTCACTGTACATGTGACTCATGTCTTCTTAGTTTGGTGTAGCGATGTGTTTTATGTTGTTCAAGACCTTAACGGATACAGTGGTCACTGAGTATTTATGGAAATTCTACACCAAATCTGCTTCTTAGTTGGAAACTTGAGATGTTTCTTTGGGATGACTATAAAATCTTGTTTTTGATCGCTGGAGGAGAGTGTGAGCCCCCTGGGGTTAAAGAGGTATTGGATTATTTTGCAAAAACTGCAAATGCAGCGGAGAATAGCTTTTTCGAAACACCAGAGACAAAATGACAAGATCATCATTCCTATGATGAGAACAGATCGTGTGAGAAACATGAGAAGATTTGTTTCGTTAATAGATTAATCAATAAAAGACTATAAACTTTCCTCAAAAAAAGAAAAAGTAAAATAAAATATGTTCAAAGAAGCCAAGAAGTGCGTCTTGAATACATTATATGGCTGGCTGGCCGGCTACTCTCTCAGCGTTCTAAGGCGTCCTGGGAACCAACTGTTTTCCTTATTTGTGTTTTTGTCCAGATCATCATGTTTCTAGTTTGCGTCTTTATTACCATCCAGTTTCTGCCATATTTTTTTACAGTTGCTTCTCTCAAACCTGTAACAGTTGTCTTCAGTATTCATATGACTATCTTTGGTCAGAGAAGAAGAATCGTAGAGTCTTGGTTTGTACCGCCTGCAGCGTGAGGATGTGGGACGCTGAGGTGAGGAGAGGAGGTGCTGGGGGTTACTTTGATACACGAAGGATCATAACCATCACCATAACCTTCACTCCGCCTTGCTTGAGGTTATCCGCGAGTGAAAAAAAGTCACCTTTGGCGAGGCTGTATCGCTTGGAGTGTGGTCTCGTCAAAGAACTCCTCACTCCAAAGGAGTCTACATTTCCCTGCTGCTGGAAGTAGCGCAGCCCTCGGCTTCAGGACTAGTGTTTAGAAAGGTCCCGGGTAAGACCAGGAGTCTTTCATTTCATAGAAATTGGCCCAGGGTTAAATGTACATAAAATTAAAGACAATATATCCCATTCCTCACAGCTGCCGACTGTGGATGTCTCAAACTGTATAGTGTGGGGTGTGTTCACGGAACGTGCCGCTTAAGGTTACCGTGTGAGTGGTGTTCTCAGCACAGACCCTGCCTGACCTTGCTAACGTTCCCTGCTGGAGAGGAACGTCTGTTCTGTAAGCTATGAGCCGCCTCGGGGGAACCCAGCTTAGTGATGGAAATTTTGGCGAGGTTGGAGAGTCTGTGGTTACTGTGGCGGCGGGTTGATTCGGGAAGTTAGACGGGAATCTTACGGTAATTTGTGGCTTGGTTGAGATGGAAGACACTTCATACTATACACCGCTCGTGTTCGTGCTGTCGAAGGTTGGGTTTACGTCTCTTTTTATTACTACAGTTTTATCCTTGGTGCTGTATCGCGTACGTGGCTGACCCTGGGGTTACAGGAAGAGGTCACGGTGTTGTGTGACCCCTTAACCCCCCTGGATGAGCGTGGACCATAATGTGTGACCTGAATCACCTTCCAGGCATGACCTACTTACTCGTCTAACAAAAAGAATTATATTTCTTTTTTTGACGTTGGAGGCTCCAGTCATGGACCAGTCCTCATCAAGACTAGATCTTAATTGAAATATAGAGAGGTTAATAAACTGGAAAGAGAAGGGACAAGGGAAAGTATTTACGAGTTTTGGAGAAAGTGAAAAAAACTGTCTTTAGAAATGTGCCGGGTTTTAGTTACTGGGAAAGACATGAGAGGGCAGAGAGTTCCAAAGCTTTGAGGCGTAGGGAAAGAAATGATTATCAAAACAGTCCTCCTTTGAGTTGCCAACGGCCACAGTTATAATGTGACGCAGCAACTTGCCAAGTATTGCGTGGTCTAGCTAGTTGTAGGGACACACAAGCAGTCAGATACAAGACAAAAGCTTGAGGGACACCACTGCTGATATAAAAAGGGAGAGAGGCTGATCCATTCACAACCACGGAGATATATCGGCCAGAGAGGAAGCTAGATATGAAGGAGCAAAGTGAGGAAGGGAAGCCAAAAAAGGGGCTTAGAGATGAGACCCCAGTGCCACACACTGTCAAAATCTTTGGATATATCAAGGGCAACTACAAAGGATTCCCCAAAATCTTCAGAGCTGATGGCCAGACATTAGTAAGTTAGGAAAGGATCTCGTCTTACTGAAGCCACACTGGTTATCAGATAGAAGACTGTAATTTTCGAGGTGTTTAATGATATGGGAGTTGAGGAGGGATTCAAAGACTTTGGAAGTAGTATATTTCAAAATAACAGGACGATAATTAAGGGGGTCAGAACGGTCACCCTTCTTAAGAATGGGCTGGACCAATGCGTGCTTCCAAGAATAAGCAAAAGTTCTGGATTGTAGACAGAAACGGAACAGACGAGCAAGCACAGGTGCAAGTTTAGAGGCACACTCTTTCAGTACACGGGGACGGATGTCGTCTGTAAATAAGAATAGACATAAGAATTATATGTGAGCGTCGTCCTAGGGAGGCTATATTAGGTGTTCTTGTCCGCGTGTCTCTGTGTCTTCATCTGGATTTCAAAGTCTCAGGAAGTTCAGGTTCTACGTCAGGCGTTCGATCTTGACTTGTGGGTCGCAGGTCAAGATCACAGTGTTTCGGTGAGGCTGGCGAGGGTAAGGACCTCCCGCGCCCGGGAGAAGCCTGACAATGACATCACGTCTTTCCGCATCCTGCACACGCTCCCACCCGCTCACCCTGCTCTGTGTGTGTGTGTGTGTGCGTGTGTCTTTGTGGCCACCACCCCCACCGCTACTACCTGGGAGTGAACAGACAGGAAGTCCAACATAGGAAACCAGGTAGGCATTCCTGCTACCCGCTGATTGACATGGAAGACAGAAAGCGAGACAGGTATGTGTGTGTGTGTGTGTGTGTGTATGTGTGTGTTTGTGGGGGGGCGGGGGTATGGACACCAGGTGGTCCAGCAGCAGACACACCACTGTGACCCCCCCCACCCCACCCCACCCTTTCTCCCCGAGTTCATGGGGTCCGCAAGCCGCCCCCCTCCCCCCTCCCCTTCAACCACTGCTACCACAACCAGCAGCCATATGTTCTCCATACATCGGGTAATGACTGGTTACAACTGGTGTAAATTAGGGAAAGTTGGTTTAAATCTGCGTGTGACCAGAGCCTTGGCTGTCTTCCTGCTTATCTTCACACACACACCCACACGTTGTCTTATTGGAAGGGAACACAGTACGCGTGTTAGCAGTGGAGTGCCGCAGAGCTCTGCTCTGGGACCAATGCCCTTCTTGATGTATGTAAATGACTTGCTTGAAGGTACAGACACCTCCGTAAATATGTTTATTGATAATGTCAAGGTCAGGAGGGAAGCGGAAAGTGAAGTGGATGGCATCAACGTACAAGGGGACCTAAACAAACTCCAAAATTGGTTTGATACATAGTTGATGAAACGTAACCTTAGTAAATGTTTAGTAATGAGGATGGGACATAGTGAAAGAAGGCTTCATTATGAATTTTATCTAGCAGGAATCTATTTATGAGGAAAATGAGAGTTGATGACATCGTCTCTCTAACCTGTCGACAGAGTCCCGCATCAGGAGAGCAGTGAATCAAAATTGTATTGTGGGGGAAAAAAATCAGCAGAACCATAAATTTCAGGTAGAAAATCGTGTGCTAAATAATTCATGGTTCTGCAGCTACAGTTCAATCTAAGCCAATTTTGCTTGAAAACGAAAGAGTTACGGTTATTTGAGGAAACCAAATTTTAGTAACGGATAGAGGCCGTCTCTCAGATAGTGACGAGGTCACTGGACACAGTTCCAGTATTCAGAAAGGACGACACAAGGACCATCCTCGGGGGCCCAGTGTGGTTCAGACTGGTGTTGTCGTGTCAGAGGAGAAGACTGTAATGCACGCAGTCAGCAGCGGAAGGTGACAGACGCTCACATGACCTTTAACCAGACGAACTATAAATCTTGTTGAACATTCCTTACAAAACGTTATTCCATAAAAGAGTGACCGTTAGGTATTTTTGTTACACAGATCGCTCTTCAGAGAATGACATTAATGTCTGTATTTGTGAGAATTCGTATTGTTCACTGATAAAGTGTGTGTAAGCACTGGGGTAGGGGCCTTAACAGTATTGTTATAAATGTATCTTAGTCTAAATTCCTCTATAAACAATAATTCAACCTTGAAATTTTTCCTCAAAAATAGATGGGCACGTTATTTGCAAAATGAGATGGTGACCAGACGCTTATGGAGGAGATTCCTTGTAAGGCATATTGTTGTGAACGTGTGGAATGAAGCACAATGTGATACACAGAGCAACAAAGAATGACTTACTCATGACGGGCCATATACACAGTGAGAGTGTATTTGGTTTTAGAATTATCGTCGACACCTGAAGAAGGTTTTACATTTTCGTTTGACTTTTGTAATCTGACGTTAACGGCTTAAATAACCTTGGCATTCGCTAGGCCGCAACCACAAATAAAACCAACCAACGACATATTCCTGTACGCGCACATACACAACACACACCTATCCAAATATATGCGTCTAGACACATACACACACCAGACATGTGCCAGTAATGGCACACCCGAGAATAGGCCCCAGCCAAGCTTAGTCTTGGCGAAGCTTTACACACACACACACACACACACACACACACACACATTTCTGATCACTTCCCAGCAGCTATGCCTAGAAAGCTTGTCTTGTTGGTGGACGGTATGTGTGTCGTGAAGGCTCGGGGGTCACGCTCTGGCGCCGCCAGCGTTCATGTTCTTGTTGCCTCTTGGCGCGCAAAGTCACCTAGTCATTTTGGAGTGATAACATACTTCCCGTACGTTTAGATTACACGTCTGTCCGCACGCCACGGAACACAAAGTGACTTACGAATGCAAACGCTGTTCGTGCGTGAGAACGGCTGTCAGCGAAGAGATTCGTGCCAAAGTTGCTGAGGCTAGGGAGCTGTGGGCTGGGGCAACGATCGATGATCTGGTGGAGCAAACATGGCAACTGCCCGCGTTAGAGTTTGAATATTCACGACAATGTTGAAGCTGCCTTGGTTCATTAGGTCAATTGTTGGAGTATTATAAAACGTAATACTTATTAAGAAAAGAAAGAAAGACGTGCTCAGTGTGTGGCAGAATGATATTAGCGACTGGGATCGTACAACCCAACCTTTCTGATACACAGCACACCTGTTTGATATTGAAAATTTGATATTGTTATCGTGTATGGCAGTAGCATACTTGCCCAGTGCCATAGCCTTACAATGGTATTATTGCTAGTACAGATTGGTGGTCATCTTGATATTTGAAATAGTGAAAAAATATATTTTCTCTCAGGGAAAATTGACCATTTGGCTCCCTTGTCATCAATGAAATTATGATTGGTGTAGATGATTTATGAATGAATATTGATTGAAAGTATACTTCTTTGATACCGTGTTGGCTTAAATCAAGAGGTACTAACCAATTTACATCCAGGATAAATGGATGATGGAATGAATCATTAATTACAGAATGCCATGATAATATTTGGGTAGATTTACACCTAGTTTCTGTTTTTCTCCTACTGTGAACTGCGTTTTCTTTGAAGAAATATTTGATCCTTACCACAGAAAATAGTGCAAGTCACTACCAATGAACTCCTCTGGCATTATTTATAGACAATAAGGAATTATAACAACAAAGTGAGGGTAGAGTATGACCTCAGGCAGCCACATACCGACATCAGTAATGGTAACGTGACCGTCAAGGGATCACCCACCATTACCCGTCATAACTAGAGATGGCGTCGGATCTGCTGTCGCTAACGGTCGCGTCATTACCTTATTGGATCAGTCGACTTTAACAGTAATAGTTGTTATCATTTGATAAGCCACCAGAAAATGGAACACACATGACCACGTTCCCATAATAAATTACTGAGGTATTGGGACGAGTGTAGGGGAAACTCTGTCATTTCCTACACCAAATTATTCTCCAGATAGATATGAAAGCTAGGTTTACGAGGACGTCAGCTGGCACAGCATTAGAATGATATAAAAAAAAGTCTCACGATAAAAACTAACTTAATACCCAGGTTTACTTCCTGTTCTGTACGAATGAGGTATGAAAATGAAAAATAAAAAATCTTGAAAGAGTAAATTACGGTAATGCACTTTTTAACCTTCTTTTATGAAGTGGAGACATGGGAATTATTTTTATATGAAGCTTGCTAGATCCATATTACGATATGATGTGAATTAAAAGAATAATACTGGACTTGATGGCACTCAAACTAAGAGTTCCGTCATTGTATTTTTTAAAACAAGTATTTTAGTTCTACTGTTTGAATTCTAAAAAGACTCGCCCTTAAGTACGATACTACAACCTGCTCGTTATTGAAATGCTTGAGGACAATATGTGGTGTGAGGAGGACTGGTCGAGTAAGAGATGATAGGGTTAGACAGAGAGGTGATTATAAGAAGTGTATGGTGCAGAGTTGAACAGGATGTGTTGTAATAGTTTGGACATATAGAGAGGATGAGTGAGAAGAGACCAAGAGGGTCTACATGTCAGAGGCGGAAGGAACAATGAGAAAAGGTCGATCGAGCACGAGATGGAAAGATGGAGTGAAAGATGTTTAGAGTTAGTGGGGTCTGAACAAGCAATAAGGTGTAAGGTGTACGAAATGGAGCTAGTTGGGGCAATGTGGTATGCGACGGGCGACGTACTGTCAGTGGAGTGAACCAGAACAATCTGAAACGGTCAGGGAAAATCACAGAATAGTCTGTGGGGCTTGGCTGAAAATAGTGGAGCCTCTCGTTCTAGTGCATTATACAAGACAGATAGAGAGTGGATGTGAGAAGATGAGGCCGTCCTTCGTCAGCTCCTGACGCTACATCCTTCATGTTTACGTGTACCTAGGAAGAAAATCTCTGCAGTTTAGTGAATGTGAAATGGAAGTTGGTGCTCGTGTTTGCACTCGAAGAGAAAACTGTGGGCCAAGCACACAGCTGATCTAGGCCGGCGACAGCTGATGCACCGGTCTTGTCTCCTGGTCAGGGTCACTTACTGGCAGCTGATGCGCCGCTCTGGTCTCCTGGCCAACATCGGTCACAGGCGGCTGTTGCACCGCTCTGGTCTGTGTGTATGGTCTTATTAGGGGTTGTATATGCAGTGTGAGAGAGTGTTTGGTCTCAACAAGGGCCATACATACAGTGAGAGCATGGATGATCTTACAGTTGTCTTCAACAGCGAAAGAAGGTGTTCAAGGTTTTTCGATTGGTGGATTTAGTAAGCTGACGTTGACGGCCTTAATGATCCTGGCAGCTGATGGGCCTAAAGCCACATAATCAACCAATTAAAGCCCTCATATTTCTCGTAAGTTCGTCAGTTTTAGCGCACATGTAACGATATTAGTGGTTTAACGACCAAAATATGTCGTCGATAGTCAGTAGATTGAACAGCTTAAACATACTGTATTTATATGAAATGTGAGGTTAAATTCTAGGGCTGAAGACTAATCATAACTTAACATTTGTACTGAGGATGACTCTGGAACCATCAGTGCTTCAGGAAGTTACAGAGCGACCGTGTGTAAATGTTGTATGTTTACTGTTGGATTCTGATGGGCAGTGCCTGGTGGGGGCTCTTCAGTTGGTCCATTCCCTACGAGGGACTTTCCAGCTAGTCCAGTTCCCACTAGGGACTTTCCACCTGGTCCGGTCCCCACCAGGGACTCCAGTTAGTCCAGTCTCCATTAGGGACTTTCCAGATGGTCCGGTCCCCACTAGGGACTCTTCGGCTGGTCCAGTCCCCACTAGGGCCTCTGCAGCTGATGTAGTCCCCAGCAGACACTTTCCAGCTGATGCATTCTCTCTCAGGGGCTCTTCAGCTGGTGCAATCCCTACCAAGGACTCTCCAGCTGGTCTGTTCCCCTCCAGGAACTCTCCACCAGCTGATAACCCCCAGCCCTTAACGTTTACAAAGGAATTTTGGCCAGTGTTTTAAACCTGAATAATATTTCAGCCATTCCAGGTGATGTCGCCTGTCACTTGTTGGTATTATTCTCCTTTCATGAGGAGGGACACCTTGATTTCTTTTATATGTTTCTCATTCTTTTTAATTATATTTTCTTATTTGGGTTCTTTAAATGATTTCATCAGGTCAAAGATGATCAACCCAAAACACGGTATAGACACCTCTCAACAAGCCCCACTCCCTCCATTATACATATTTTGTGTTTGAGCCAAAGTTCAAAGATCAGAGTTCACTAAAAAGACATTATCCTTTTTTGCCAAAACTAGGCTGTATTTCAGCCAGTGTTCATGAAACCTGGCACAGAAATGTCTTTCCATATGTCCCACATAATGCCGAAGATGAGCTTGTGACGACCAAGTTTAGCTTTCTCTCAAAAGGTCAAAAGTTACCCAAAAAAAGATATTAATTTTCTTTGGCAATAAATAATCCACATAATTTTAACCTGAGTTGACGAGGTCACTAATGGCTACAGCCTCTAATTGATCATGACGAGTCTTGGCACAAGTGTGTATGTAAAGTGTACGTGGAAGGTTACATATTGTACTGCATTCCCTGGCCAAGGTTGGCCTTACCAATTTGATTTTATCTTCCAGGATGAGCGACGTGGTGGCGGCGGTGTTCTTGCCGGCCACTTTAGTCATGTACGTCCATCTCCTGCTGCTAACCCCAGCGCCACCCCATTTATCCCCGGCACCCCAGGCTGGCCAGGATTACACAGGTGAGACCTCTCCCCACCCCAGGTTGGCCACACACCCTAGCCCGTTCACACACCCCAGGCTGGCCACCTGGGAGCCAGTGTTACGTAGAAACATCAGCTGAGAGGAGACAAGAAGCGCCTATATTGCAGGTAATAGGGAGACAGGCACATGTAAGGGGCACCAGAGGTATTTCTGAAGTAATATTGCACGGAAACAGTGACAGATTACCAGATAAAGTAGGAAAGAATTTGATGAATTGTTGTCTACACCAACATGAGAGGTTTTGGACATTCGCCATCCAAATTACTATGAGCCATCCATAACCTATACTCTCACGGAAACAAGATAATGTCTTGGCACGCATGACCATTATTATAGAGCATAATGAAAGAGCGAGTCGAGAAGCAGGAAGAAGGAACATAGGATTGGTTATTTTTCAGTGGCAGCAGTGGGTACCGTCAGCTGCAGAGACCGTCTGATGTCGTTCAAAGCTGGAGCGATCTATGTGCGTGATTTTGAACCGTAAGGCAAATGCTCGGTCGTTTTTGGACATTTGTGGGAAACTGATAAGGGCACTAGCGATGTATTGATAATTGTCAGGCAAGCCAATTTTCAGGAACTATTACTAAGTAGGTTTGAGGAAGCGAAAGCAGAGAGAATAGGTAGCGAGGGAATGCTATGATAAGCTAGCCTTGCTTTATAAAATCCTCAGATATCCTATCTGTAATCCAGCTCGAGACAGATAACCATCGCGGTAGTGGATAGGTGACAGTGGGAAGCGGATGGAGAAACTGACAAATGATAGCATCCACAGAAAAACATAGCTAGGTAGCATGAAAAATGCCATGGAAGACTTAAGAGGACACAAGTAGTTCAAGCATTTAAATAAGATTAAAGGCAAAGAGAGGTATATAACAAGACTGCATGAGGTAACAGAAAGGTGGGCTGTTATACAAGCGAGGGAGGTCGCACAGAGGGAGGTTATCGGAGGTTATCAGACGTAGGTCCGTGGTAATCTTTGGGCTGGAAAAGAACAATCTTCCAAACATGGAGGAAATTCCAGAAGATACAGGCATGGCACTAGAGGAAGGCAATTAAGGTAAGATTCGATATGAAAATGTACAGTCAGTGTGAGCCAGAAAAAGGAGCTCAAGGGAGTGTTCGTCAGGACTAACAAAGAAGAGAAAGAGAAATGGGAAAACCCCCGAATGTCAATTAGACAGGAGGATTAAACCTCATTCCCAGTAAGGAGTTTAAATCGTATTTCTCCTGGTATATTGCGAGAGGACCCAGTTGTGAAAGCCTCTTGTCCGTGTATTTTACGAGATTTCCAGATTGAATTACTTCAAGTCTTGCTGTGAACATATGAGTCAGCAAGTAGTTACTCATGGCCAGGCATTTTATACTGACCGAAATATCCTCTTAGGGGTCGCCACGATCATACAGGCTGAAGAACTTCACCATTATGCATTATAATTGATATTCTCTCACTCCAGTTGCTTCAGAATCACATTCTATCTTCCAGCTGATAGTATGCAAAATAAGGTTTTTTTTAAATTCCTGATCTCAAATATATTCAGTACCACTGTATCAGCATCTGTGCCTTCTGCAGGTTCTCGTGAGCAGCGTCAAGGAAGGAAGCCTCCTACAGTGGCCCAGGCGGGTCCAGCGTCCAGTTTGACACTGGAAGGAGGAGAAAACCTTCCGCATGTGGGTCCTCCGATCAACGTGACGGGTGACGGAAGGGAGGACGTCTTACTGGTGACCCCCATCCTCCGCTGCGGTTCTACCACCATCAGGAACCTCCTCAGGATCCTGGCGCCCATCAACCACTTTACCATGGTGGCAAATCCACCCGCGAAGTCTGAGGTGGTCCACATCCCCCACATTCCCACACACGTGAGTGTTTGCATGAGGTAGGGGAAGGCCAGAAGGGTGTGGATGGTAGGGTCAGGAGAACACAGTAACGGGAGACGGAGGGGAGGAATGTGCGGAAGACGTATGTACAGTAGGCTTTGTACATTCGCCCTAAGGTCAAAATTCGGACCTTTGTCAGCCTTTTCCAGGTTCATCAAAGCCAATTTTAGACCCATTCCTGGAAGTTTTGACTTGCTATGATTACTGAAGTTGGTTAGGTCATGTCCTAGACTGTATACATGTGTGTGATGGTTGGTTGACACTTAAGGATGTGGATGTCTGTATACATTTGCTGATTGATGCTGTTGGTGGTGGTTAACTGTGCTTGAGTTGTTTGGTTGATTATGTAGGTAATCGAGAATGGAATAGTTCTCATATCGGCTTTTAGTATTTATGAGGTGTTTGGGCAGTACAAGAAAAGGGGATTAATGCATCCTGTTTGTAATGGGATAAGTTAGACTGGGTCGTCTCCAACTAAGTTACAGTAAGTCTATAGAACTGGCATTGCCTTATTCATATAATGTTTGCAGTATTGGCATTGCCTTATTCTTAGGTGTAGTAATTATGGATAGATGTGTCTATTTTTCTTTCTTTTGGTGTGCTCTTGTGAAGGGATAGCCATATATTTATCTTTGACCTCTCTAAATTGTTAATCAGGCCGTGTCAGAAATGCCAGTGTTGTATTTCTCGCCTTTCTCACCAAACGCCAGGCAGACTCAGTGTCTGAAAGTCGATGACCTCCCAGTCGTTCCTGTACTGGTACTCTCTGTGTTCTTCAACTTCCAGTTCTTCCCACTTCTAAGCGAGCTCTTGATGTCCTCAATCCATCTCATTCTGGGACATCATGGTGGACGCCTTCCTTTAGGAGTCAATTTCAAATACTTCATGGTATCTCTCGTGCCCTTCTAGTCTTTGCACATGGCACTTCCACCTTAACTTCTTCTCAGTTATATTTAATACAGACGCAATATTCAAATCCTCTCTTATACTGATGTTTCTCAAGTTATCCATTTTTGTAACTTCTCTGCTTAGTTTCACCACTCTCATATCGGTAGCCTCGATCTATAAACTTATTTTGGTTGTGCTCTGTTATCACTTACAAATGATAAGTATTTGCCGTACCTTTGAAACTTTGAGACACCCAATAATATCTAGTGTGAGTATTGGTAGTATTATATTCTCAGGTATAACACAGCCTAACACTCTTCCTCTCCCCTTCGTCCTGCCAGCGTGATATTGTTGGTAACATCTCAAAGCTCAACAGACCAACAGCCATGATGCAGTCCTTCGCATACATCAACTTCACCAAGTAAGTTCTTATCCGTCCTTCCTTTTAACTTCACTATTGCCACCCTGTTGTCATTCATGTCCATGCTATCGTCATGATCATGTTGTAATGACCATGTGTTTTCTTGACCATGTTGTAGTCATAACCCAGCCACAAAATAAACCTAACCAATGTTTTAAGCTTAAGACATGGCAGACCTTACCAGCTTCATGAGTTCATTTGGTTGTGAACTTATCACACATAAAACTCAATTGACTTTGATACATAATTCCCCTCCCGTGTGTTCAGCTTATCACACTGCTACTTTACTAGTGTTGTGACCTCTAAACATAGCATACCCTTCCACTCTATCTGGTGTACTAACAACCTGACATCACATAATTTTGTGTAACCAAAATGTCTCGGGTTATAATATATATGAGGTTACAAAGCATGGAGGATACTTTTGCAAACATTAATAGATTAAACATATAAATACCATGACGCTGTAATCACATGCTAAGCATAAATGTTAGTTTGTGTGAGCTAACATGATGCTAATATTCCCCAGAATGTACTGACTGAGTGTACATTGTAAATGTACACGTCCTATAGTGCATGTTGCTTATATAGAATTTTTGGTGTTACTATAGTATGCGGTCTACCACGGTATCAAACACAATAGCATGCGGTCTACCTCATTTACTACCTAACCTAACCTAACCTAACCTAAGTTAGGTTAGGTTAGGTAGTAAATAAGGTAGACCGCATGCTATAGTGTTTGATACCATGGTAGACCGCATTCTATAGTAGCACCGATTTTTGTGTGTGTGTGTGTGTGTATGTTTATGAGAAGTGTTAATCTTATGACAGTTAACTCATCAGATGTACCGAGTATGGTTGTCTTGATGTTACCAAATGTGCACATAAAAGTTGCAAGAGACCAAAGGTGTAAAGTGCTCCAGAATTTTATGTTTATGATAGAAACCCCAGTTCCACAATTCTATCATGATTTACACTTCAACCCAGTTATAAATCTACAAACTGATTTGTTGCCTCGTTTGTCCTAGTATATTCATCGTATTAGTATTATAGTTTGAACTTCTTGTACAGTTTGAAGACAGTAACTTTGTTGTCCATATTTTTCAGATTTTAGGGAGTTGTGTGACTGTGCAAGTGGGTTGCCATTGTTGTGTTGTGTTCCAATGATATTACCATATGTGTGTTATTTGAAGAGGTTTCTTCCCTCTGTGCATCACTGCAGTCTGGATTAGTTTAAAGGTTAGGGTACATTTCACTCATTCATGCTACATACACCCAAGACTTTCACTCCATGAATGTATCGATCATGATTTTCTCCACTCGGCTAGCTACTGCCCAACTCGCAATCCCTGTTTTTAGAGGTTCAGTCAATGCCCTGTTTGTGAAAGTTTAACTTGGTGGCTAAGAACTTGAGTTCCACCAGAAGAAACCAGTTTAGATTTATTTTGTTTACACCACGATTTACAGTGCCTTGCACTCAAGCTTCTGCCTCCTTGTTTTTCCATTCAACAAGAGAAACCTTCAAGATAGACCTTCACTGATTTACCAAATTTACAATTTCATTGTTTGCAATTTACAAGTATCATTTTGAAATCTTGTGAAACCCCATCAAGTTTTATTGATTACTAACTCTTTAAATGCCTGTTTATGTAGGTTTGAGAAGAAGAAACCTATCATGATCAGCTTGGTACGTGACCCCGTGGAACGAGCCATTAGCTGGTACTACCACATGCGGGCACCCTTCCAGCTGGTCGAACTTCACAACCGCTTCCCAGAGACGAGATTCCCCACCAGGATGTTCCTCAAAAAGGTCTCCATCTCCTGATCCTGATGTTGCATGTAGGGAGGGTCAGAAAATGGTTTGGGTTATTTAAGGAACTAGTGTTTGAGTCAGGTGCCACAGAAACCCTCAGGAAAGGTCTAACACAAGAATTGGCGTTCCTTAGGTTCGGTCATTGCTTGACCCAAGTTGCTTCATGGATACCCAGGAAGGTTAAATTCACGATTCAGGGATTTTCAGGAAGGTCAGAAGTAAGTGTGTTAGGGACTATCAGAAGAAGCTGGATTTTGGGCAAGGTGTTGGGAAGGGAAAGCTGAGGGAGAGTTCCTGGGACAGTTTATTGATGAAATCCCTGTTGTATCGTTACTCACACCCCTACTGTCTTCTTGAACAGCATTGAAACTTGGTTTACATTTTTCAGACATCAGTCCACTGCAACTGTGTATTCTTTACATGAATACATGCATGAATGAGAGGCCTAAAGCAAAGCTTTAAGAGGTACAAGATAAGGAAAGTAAAGAATAGTAAGGCACTTTAAACAGAAATTGAGAAGCATATGAACATTTGAGACAAAGAATGGGAAGACTTGTTAATGATAATATTGTATCATTGATGATGTTTGTTAAGTAATACAGATAGAAAATAATCTGAAATTTGGAGGAAGAAGGGGTAGAATTGGAAGTTTTTTATCAAGAAGTGTATATATTGACAAGATATTTACTGAAAAATGGGCAGAATATAAAGAAAAGCAAGACATGGGTTCTAGAATTATGAATATGTGGAAAACAAAGTTTTGTAAGGTGAGAATTCAAGACTAGGAAGGAGTAAAGCATTTTGCATGAAAGGTAAGGGATGAAAGAAGGCTTCTCTCTGATAATGGAAGAAATACAGAGATCAGAAAATCACTTCAGGAAACTGTAATGGAAAATGTGCTTCAGGTTCACAATGGAGGGGTTTGGTACCTATTGTATTATAGTGCTTCAATAAAAATGAAATACAGATCTTTAAAAGTATTTTTACACTGGCACCTGTCAGAAATCCTTAAAATGGCTTTTCTTGCCCTGCAGGACCTGGAGACATGCCTGAAGAACCGCCGGGATCGTGAATGTCGGTACATTCCTGGCAAGGAGACCCTGGGACACACCATTGAATTCTTTTGTGGACATGAAAGCTATTGCCCGTGAGTTCTAATCTCTTAGCATCTCAGAGTGTGAGTGTATGAAAATGCTCTAAGACAGTTTGGCACGGGCTCTTGCCAATAACAGCCTGTTTTCAGGTGTGCCATTATTTGCATAGGGCATTCCTTGTGTAACTGTAGTGTAGAGGGCTCTTATGTGGATGTGTCTTGTGTAAAATGTGGTGAACTTCTATTTCTCAAACAAAATAAGTGACTGTTTCCATCTTCTCTTCCTATATCATTTCTACATATACCTCTCCTAATATCATACTTTTCACTTAGACCCAATTGTGATGTGATGTTCGTACTTCTCATATCCCACTATAATCTCCACTCTTGTTTCTGTTTCAAAGGTGGCGTCTTTGCCTATACTAATCTGTTGCATGCCTCAAGGACCTCAAGTGCCCAAAATTTATCTGGCTCAAGATGTCTCCCATCTACTTTTCCTTTGTTTTGCTTACTGCTCTCTTAATTCTACAAATTTATCTATCTTTCTTTGACTATCTAAACTCCAACCATGATGCCGAGGCATCCTCTCACCTTCAAGCCAAGATCCTCTACCAAGGAGATTTCAATATTCACCAAGGGAACGGTTGAATTCCTTCCATATGGATAATGGGGGGATTGAGGCCCTCACATTATCCATTCTCAATGACCTAGAGCAAGTTATCTCCTGCCCTACCCATATTCGTAACTGCTGTAGCTGCTCTTATATTCTGGACCTGTTTTTTACCTCTGTAGCTACTCAGTCTTGCCCCCAATTGGCTTATATGACCACACTCTCATAGTTGTATCTGTTTTAAAGGCACCTACCCCTCCAGCAGCCCCATCTAAATATAAATATTGGCACCTCAACAAAGTTGACTGGAATAACTTGTGGAATTCTTTTCTGACATCTTTACCACCTACTTTGTTTCTCCTAACCCTAATAAACAAAGTGCACCCTGGAATTGAGTATTTAGCTAAATAAATCTCTATTGGTGATATCTAACCAACATTTAGAATTGACAATCATATTTTCCTTCTAATGCTGTTGTCACTAACTCAAAGACTTCAGTTTGTATACTCCAAGCATTAACATAAAATATTTTTAGACGAAAGTGAGACCTATTTGGAAAGGTACTTATGGTAGGGGGATAGGTTTGCTCTACATGGGCTGCATTATTTACCAAAACGCGTTTGTAGAGTCACTAAGGAGCCTACCAAAACATGCAGCTCCTTCATTTAGATATACTCTCCTTCATACTCAACAGAATGCTTGTAGAAATGCTGCCACAAATTTATGAGCAAAACTCTTTCCTAAAAACAAAGATTTAGAATGAACGCCCTGCTAAAGAAGGTGTTTTCGGTGCTGATCATGGGAAGAACTCCTAAATTAATAATATTATTAGTTTTACCTTGTAAATGTCAAATCAGCTGGTGATATTTCTCCAGTAGCTCCTACAATCTCTCCATCAGTAGTGTTATTATCTACATGACAAATAACAAATGTATTATTATTAGTGCCACCACAATTTTTATCTACAATGGCAGCAACCTTGGCACCTGGAAAATAAAAATGTTTATGGCGTGAAGTGTTTCTGGAGCAGAATTCGTCCAGCTGTTCTTGGATCATAGAGTTGCCAACATGCCTTACTTCATGTTCATTGTCATTGACATCACCCAAAGACTATAACCAATTTTTTGTAATTATTGGCATTAAACATAAATGTGTATGGGGTTTTGCACTTTGTTGTACTCTCTGGAAGGGTGTGCTTTCCCTAGTGAGAGAAGAAGGATTACTTTGGAGTGTCCCAACTTCCACAGTGTGCTGTCCAGTGTTGATGGCTTACTCCCTGATTCTCTTAGCAAGCTGGATTCAACTATGTCCTTAAAGACACCTACTCTTTGCGTTAGAACAGTTATTTCATCAGCTGCTGCAGCCAGCTTTTCCTCAAAAGTACATCTGTCCATGCAAAATCTGCAAAATCAAAGGCATTGCAAAATTATATAAAACTGAATGCCAAACTTCCTACTGCACACAGAACACTGTTGACCAGCTGACATGCTGAAATAGTAAACAGAAATAATATATTACTGGAAATAAGAATTATCAGAAAAAAAAGTCACAGAAAAGACACTACCTTGTATTTTAGGCTCATGAGAGTTTGCATTCCCAAAATCTGTGCAGTGTTTCCCAAGTATACATGTAAGAATATTTTTTCTTTCTTTTATCTCACAAGTTACAGCACATTTTAGTACTGCAGTATGATATACAACTAGCTAAGCACTTCATACTACACAAAGAGTTCTGCTTGTAAAGATAGTGATAGAACACTGAAAAATCAGAACAAAAAGGATTTTCATCCACTCCAGTAAATCGTTCTGTGAAACAAATACAAGTGCATCTGACCGCCAGGAAGGATGGCACTAAACTCAAGGCTTGATTCGTTTGATTACACTCATAGTTATAGATACAGACTTATGGGCTAGCATTTTACTTCATATGAGGTAAAGTAATTTGTTCCGTAATAGGATTCTTGACATATGGAATGATTTACTGGTTAGAGTGGTTGAAAGTAATACTATAAAGATTTAGAAATAGATGATAAATATTTTGCTTCCCAAAGTTACATGACCAGTGTAAAGGTTTTTCTCTTTAAATCTTAATTCCTTTCTACTTTTGCCACACTAACTTGTGAGTTTCTGATATTTTCCACTATCACAGACAGCTTCAAAAGGACCCAGTGGTCTATTGAAGTGGAATTCCATTGTATTCCCTTGTATTATCAGAGCCATTCATAATATTCAACATCAGTGCCATTCATTATGTTTATCAGAGCCATCCATCATATCATCAGAACCATGCATTTTATTTTAATACAGATCCTTCATGAGTATATTTATATCCATTATAATGATCTGATTAGTTTTCATTAGCTCCTCTCCATCACATCTGTTTACTACTGGAGTTCACATTTCTTGGACAGTGAATATGCTAGAGCTAGTAGCTTCTTACATAAGCATAGTGTATCTTGACAGAGCCTATTGAATAGTGCATTATATGCAGTAGGTGAACAATGCCAGGTGTACATAACAGTGCTTAGTGTGCATGACCAGTACGTAGTGTGCTGAATATGATCAACGGCAGCTCTACTAGAATATCCGTTACATTACATGAGTCATCTACTTCTTCCATAGTACAGGTAGTTCCAGTGTTTCTCATAAAGTGTTTATGATGGCAGTTTGTTCGGTGACTGGGAGGGACTGCAACAGGCGAAGGCAGTGGTGGAGAAGGAGTTCGCAGTGGTGGGTCTGTTGGAGGAGTGGGACAAGACACTCACAGTCCTGGAGCACTACATTCCACGGTTTTTCAAGGGCGCCACTAGGAAGTATTATGGTAAGTCTAGTCTGGATGATATTGGTTATAATACTAATGGATTACAGGAAAGTTTGCACAAGTAACAGTATGATACAGAATATATTCTTGGTACCTGTGTACGTTGTGGACAGTAATTGAGTGAGTGAAGTTATGATAAAAGTTAGTTTCTCACTATGTATGTAAAAGAAGTTAGTGAGGATTTCAGAATTGTGTTTTACATAAACTTTACATTATTAGTCCTAGCCTTCAAAGCAACTCTGTGATACCTATGAATGATAACTGATTTTCAGAATATAGGAGGACTGTATACCTCAAAAGGTAACCATTTAGGTATTTGTTAATCTATATAATACATTTTACTCAGTGTTACCAGACTTTGTCTGCTCAAGGTTACACCCCAAGTGAAAAGTCACCTTTTGTGAAGCTGTATCGTTGGAATACAGTCTCATCAAAGAACTTATCAGTGCAAAGGTATCTACATTTCTTTGCCAATGGAAGTAGTGCAGCCTTGGGCTGCAGGAGCCTTTAGAAAGGCCTGGATAACACCAGGACTCTCATAGAAATTAGTCCTGAGGTAATTATTGATAAGATGAATACTTTGTACCTTTTACTCAGGTTCTTGAAGTGGGTGAACAACTCATAATCTTTAATACATGCAAGATACAATACACTGGTGTTCTGTTATAACTTTTGAGACTTGCTTTTTCTGTACAGATGTATTTCTTTAGGTACAGCTTATGTGTTATGATTATGGTTATATTTTATATTTGTTTCTGTTTATTTTAACATTTTTTCCTTCAGAAAACATACATGAGAGTAAGATCAGGAAGAATGAGAACTTTTACAAGCCAAGGGTGGAGCAACATGCTAGAGATTACCTCAAGAGGAACTTTACTGTAGAATATGAATTCTATGACTTCCTGCATCAGCGTCTGAACCAGCAGTATTTAGCTATCACCAAGGCTTCCTCTTCCCAGGCTACATGAAGAAGGAAGTTATGAATTACTGAAGGAAACCAAGATTGGATGACCATAAAACCAGAGAGAATGAGAATTAAAGATTGATTCAGGCAAGGAAGTCGGGAGAATCAAGGTGATGTAGTTAGAACAGGATATAGTAGAAAATAGGTCAGGAGGAGGTATAGAATTAGGAAATGTAGAGGCTCACTCAGGAAAATTGTGATAATGGAAGGAGTCATGTTAGACCCCACTTATGATAAAAGATAGAAGAAAAAATTTGCTTGGAAAAGATTAGAATTCGTATCCTACATCTTCCAGATGTTACATACTTGATGGGGGTAACAACCAGTTAAGTAAAACTCCATCAGTTTAAGTATGTCTTTACATTTATATCATATTGTCTTTCCTGCACTCAGAGAGTGATCAGTGTATAATATTCTTAAGTCAATGTGGATACCAAGCTTCTGTATCCCTTTACCCATTGAAGTCACAGCAGCAGAGCTCATATTTCTTTTGCCATCTAGCAGTTGAAATAAATCATTATGTCCTTGTGCATGGGAACAAGACTGTAAGAAAATAATTAGGGTTATGTAAAGTGCAGTAATTAGAAGTGAATAATATAAAGAAACTAAATTTTAGACCAAAAAAGGAAGGAGAGTGATAGAGAAACATGGAAATTTTCATCTGTGAGAGTAGTATGGATTCAGAGAATATATAATCACCACTGAACACTGTGAGGTGATTTGGTGAAGCAAGAGAACTTTCACTGGATGATGAAACACCCAGAAGATCAAGCCATCTTGTTTATAGGAATTTAACTTCAGTATATAACATTATTGTCAGTCAGTGGTAGTAATGTACCCATCAGTTCACCAGATTATCACAAATTATGTGCTTAATGTACTAACAGGTTATCATACAGAAGAGAATAGCACTCATAGAAGACGGTAAATCAGACTTAGAGATGTATGGTATCAGATATCTGTATTTGATGTACAATTGATTGACTGCATAGTCTTTGTCATACAAGAATGTTGATTCTTTTCAGAGAATTTTGCATGTGTTATTTACGATTTTTTTCATGTGCTGCTTGACCTGTATTTCTATCTTATGGCTGATAATGGGTGTATTGTTTGTATGTGCCTTTTATGTCATATGTGTATAAACCAGTTTGTTAACAAAATTTCTTATATTTTTTTTTTTAATTAGTTTTGTTTGAGTTACATTCCTGTTTTTATTTGCGCTTATGGAAAAGGAGATTTACAGTTTTGGGTCCCCATCCCCTAACTTCTGTTTTTTTATTATACTATCTATCTATCTATATCTCTGATGCCCATTCCCTCCAGGAATTCCCATCGAGGGTTGCCCACGGCAAAAGAGTCTCCACTTATCCCTGTCCTTATATGCCTCCCTTTCATACATCATTCCATGCATTTTTCCTCTGTTTCTCTCCCTCCAGTATTCCTCCACCCTATTTGCCCATGTCACAGGTGGTCTTCCAGTCACACCACCCCCTTTAATTGTACTATCATACACTCTCGTTGTAAACTCCCACTCTTGCATTCACTCCGTGTGCCCAAACCACCTCAAGTATTACGTTTCACCCATTCTACCACTCCACAATTCGCTTGCTTTGCATTCCTTGCTATACCACATCTCTCATACACTCTTTCATTTCTTTCTTCATTCTATCGAGTCACACCACATGCCCTTCTCAAATAGCTCATTTCAACAGCCTGTATTCTTGACCTCTGTGCCTCATTCCATGTCCATATTTCGGCTGCATAGGTCAAGGTTGGGAGGACTATGCTGTCCCTTAATCCTCTCTTCACTTCCATACTTGCACCTCTGCCCTTCATTATTCTATTAAGGGACCCAGTGACTCTTCTACCCTGTACTGCTCTCTCACTTATTTCTCCTTCCATATCACCACACTTACCCAAGATAGCTCCCAGATACTTAAATTCCCTCACTTATTCCAGTCTTCCCCCCCCCCCCATATCCACAGCACAATTTAGTGTACTTTCTTCTTTCACTCTTCATGGTTTTACAAAATCAATACTTTCACTCTGTTTCCTTTCAAACACAATTATTTTACTTTTACTTGTACTTACCTTCAATTTTCTCTGCTTACACACATCATAAAACACAGTTACAACCTTCTGCAACTCCTCTTCACTCTCCACTTACAACACAGTATCATTCACAAACAGGCTTGCCACTAGCCACCATATCTCATTGCCACATTCCATCTCTGCAACTACCTTTTCCCTAGTTTTGCTTTCATCTCTCTTATCACTCCATCATATATATATTAAAAAGCCATGGTGACATGACACAGCCCTGCCTCACACCTCTATGTATCCTAAAACTTTCACTCAGCTCTCTATGCACCCTTACACATGCATTTGCTCCACTATAAAAGGCTTTTACACTATCCAACAGTTGTCCCCCTAAACCAATATAAAAGGCTTTTACACTACCCAACAGTTGTCCCCGTAAACCAAATATCCTTAACACATCCCACAAAGCATTCCACTCGATTGTCATACGCTTTCTCCAGCTCCATAAAGGCTGCCTACAACTTCTTACTTTTCCCTAAATACTTTCCACGGTCATCTTTACAACCAAAATCTGATCCACACATCCCCTACCTTTGCTGAAACCCCCTTGCTCTTCACTTATTCTGCATTCACTCACTTCCATCATTCTATCAATTAATACTCTTGCATACACTTTTCCTGGTATATTTAACAGACCTATTCCCCTGTAATTGTTGCATACATCCTTAGCACCTTTTCTTTTGAATAAAGGAACAATAATAGCTTTCACCCAGTCTTCAGGCACAACTATCTGTTTCCATGCTAAATTACGTATAAGATGCATCCACTCTGTCACACTTTCTCCTCCATACTTTACCATTTCTGCCATAATCAAATCCATTCCAGGTGCCTTTCCTACCTTCAGCTTCATTATTGCCCTTCTTACCTCCCGCTTTACTGTAGGTCCCTGCACTTGTATCCTCTTCCTTCCCTCCCCTTCTCCCACATTCATCAGATCTTCAAAATACTCTTTCCATCTTCCTTTCACTTCCTCCTTTTGATTCTGCAGTTCCCCTTCCTTACTTTTCACAAAAACATTTCCACTCTTACATCTACCTCTTTCCTTTTTCGCCTCCTTCCAGTAAAGTTTCTTATTATCCCAAAACTTTTCACTTAACTTTCTTTCAGAATTTTCATCTACTCTTTCTTTGCTTTCCTCTATCAGCTTCTTAGCATTTCGCTTACATAGTTTGTATTCTTCCCAGCTCCTTTGCTGAACTTTTATTGAGCAGCCTACCATATGCCTTTTTCTTTTCATACAGTTATTTGAATTTCTTATAGGTCTTTCCACTCAGTTTTTTCACTTAGTAGGTTTCTTTTATTTACAACTCTATAGGATAAAGGTAATTCTTCATATTTTGTGAGTCTTTTCTTGCTTACAAAAATTTTTGGTGTCCAATTAAGCATTTCCTCTGTATATGAAAGAGCTGCTTAATTCAAATTAATTTACAATCTTAGAAGTTGTAAGTGTGGCTCTCATTTTCCAGCTATTATTTAAGGTAGACTGCTGTTCTCTTGTAGTGTACCTCCCCTTACTAAAGATACAGTAGACCTGTGTTTGTCATCTTCCATTTGACTATTAAACCTACTGCATTTTCTGTCCTTTCTAGATAGGTGATTTTTTTTTTTTTTTTATATATATATATACTAAGGAAACATTATGACTGCCTTTTTTTTTTTATATATATACCAATCTTCCACACGACACAGTATTAAAAGAAATCTTGCTGTCTAAAAATATGGCCTTCCAACCCATATTTTTTCTTACAGCTGGCACTGACTTTGTGTATGATTACAATTATTTTTTAAGGGGAGAAAGTTTTACACTCCTGTTGCCTTGTTTCTCAAGCATGTGTTAAAGTACCATGTCTTTATTCCTATGTGTGTATGTGTTATTTCTTATTTACCTATTTGTGTATTACAAATTGGGATTTAACACTGTTGGGGCTTCATTTCTGCTTGTGGTTACATATCTCTGCAAATCTGGAATTTTACACTTGTGGCAATCCATCTCTCACCTTTACTCTCACTTGGATTCAAATTTGTTATGTTCTGTTCATTTTGTTCACTATTCTGTAACTAGAAAAAGTATTGTCTTATATCTTTCCTGATTTTTCACTTGCTCAGGATCCTGTTATACCTTCTTAGTTCCCTTCTTCCTCCCCATCCTCAAGAGCTTCTCCATACGAACATTATGCCCATTGAAAATTGAACAGTTGTAGTCCCACATCCTTTGTTCTGTCTTCCACATTGGACAGATCCATGGCTTTTGTCATCCCTTCCTTTCCCTGTGGCTTAGCTCCATCAAATTAAGTACTATTTTCTTTTGTTTAGACCCACTCTAACCAGCCTATATACCTCACTAAGTGTGGTTAACACACTGGTACTGCATAATTTATTTTGGGCCTACTATATGTTGTGTATCTTTTTCTGCATATCTTTTTCTTCATATTCTAAAAGGGAAGTTTTACATTCAACAATACACCCTCTGCTTTCACAATAATTCTGGTATTATAGATTTTAAGTGAGAAACTGGGTAATACTGTATGTGCCTGAATGTATAAATATTGTATGCATGTTTATTTTTGTACCTTTGCTTATAAACTAATCTGTATGTATATGATTTGTGTACTTCATTGAATATGGTAGGCAGCCAATGACCAGGGAGGTATATTACCAGTACTACCCATTGGGTATCAGCAGGGTTAGTGACAACACTTAACTCACATAGCTCATTCTTCCTAACTCTAGATTTTCCTGTGGTGATCAGTGTGTGCTAGCCCAGCCTTTTGGCAAAATGGTAGGAGCAGTAGATAGAAGTAGTAGTTAGGAAGTTTTAGGCTGGAGCTTTAAGTAGAAGTATTAGGTAGGATTATTAGGCAGGAGCATTAGGTAGTAGTCAGTAGGAGCATTAGGTAAGAGCCTTTGCAAACACTGCTAGATTGGCCCTCTGCCAGTGGCCTGTTAAGGGTGAGGCATTAATGGCTAAGAAGCGGCAATGAAGTTCACTAGTTATGGAGACTGTTTTCATGGCCACACTTTTGAGGGAGCTCCAGGTGGAAACAGGCATCAGAGATATAAATAGATAGATAGATTTGCTGAATATACATTATATTCTCTCAAATATTTTTTGAGTAAAGATTATCAAAGACTAAGCTTGGCACAGGCTCTTATCAGTGACAGCTTGCTCTTGAGTTAAGCTTGCTCTCAGATGTGCCGTTACTGGCCCAGGTCGGATATGTGTTGTAAGTTTGTCAATGCTGGCATAGGTCAGGAGTGTATGCCTGGAATGCCAGTACTGAAACGGTGGCTCATGTGTAACTGTAGTGTAATGGGGTCTTGGGGTGGATGTGTGTGTCATGTAAAATATGTATTAATGCTAAATAATTGTGTAAATGGTTATCGATAAGAAATATTTTTAATATATGAACATAATTGTGTTAAAATAAGCATATTTAAGTAATGAAACTGTGATATACAAAAAGCACTCTGATCATAATTACTATGAATATATTTTATATATTTCCCAATGTTGAAAAATATTTTTCTAACCTGCTTAATGACAGTTTCTCAAAAAATGTGGTGGTCTCTGTCATACAGACAAAAACACTTGACCCTCATTATGAAGTGTTGATAAAAATCTTATATAAGGTTTTATAGATCAGCTTTATGTCTGTGAATGTAAGCACCTATGTATTGTGTGGTCAAGAAAGGGGAGAAGCTGTACTTAAAGAATTTATATATTTTGTTGAACAGAAACTTTGTTTTCCACATACCAGAGAGACCTCTTATATGATGCTGATGAAATGTGATTTTCCACATTTCTGACATAGAGACCGGGAAATAAACACTGTAGCTTCATTGTAAGTGGTGGAACTATCAACTCTGCAGGACTAAATGCCTTTCACATGAAACATATGTCTCCCTACAATGCCAACATACTCCAATAGACATATTTTACAAGATAGAGTTTACAGGCAATCTGATTCTTTCATTACATAGGTAATCTGCTATGGAAAATGATCATTGAAGTAGTTCTGTGTTGAGGAAATGCTGAAGTTCATGCAGTTTTAGAGTACTTACCAGCAAGAAATTAGCCAAAATCACTAAAAAGGGTGTTTTTTAATGTAAATTGGTACTGTCTAGGGCATAGACAACTTGCATTATCTTATTTCAGAAAAGCCTGGCTATCATGAAAACAACAGTTGTTAGATCACTTAGAGAAGCAATAAAGGACAAAATGTTATGAGAGTCACTTAGAGAAGCAATAAAGGACAAAATGTTATGAGAGTGCACACTAATCAGTGACAATTTATAAGCAAGAGATTTTCAGTCATGGGATTTTGACGCTGCTGAATCCATTTCTCTTGTTGAATGGCAACCAGGAAATGACTTACAAACTAAAGCTCCTGAAAGGCCCTTTAACTACACAGATCAGGCCAACATCCACCAACTCTACCAAACCAATCTCATTTTAATGTGTCAGAGGCATAATATCTCGAATATTGAGATCAACCTGGACATGAGCTCACCATCTTAAAAAAAAAAGATGTTTTACCTAAATCTCCTCCATAAAAAAGTTTGGGTGCTGATCTGGATTAGTCCACGAAGGTGCATATAATGTAAGTCATGGACTTGAACCAAATTATTTATCATGTCTATTCTTAAATGTATCCATGGTACTGCTTTCAACCACTCTGTCAGCATAAAGTAACTGTCTTTAGATGAAAACTCTTCCCTGAACAAAATTTATTATATTACTTTCATAGAAGTAGACTAGAAAATGGGCTTGTCATCCACTAGTAAACTGTACCAAAATGGCAAAGCATTATTTACATTGTTAAGGGCTAAATGCCAATATATGGCCATTAGAAGTGATAAAGTTATTTTTAAGAGTATATTTTCCACACCATCTTAATCTAATCAAGCTCACTTTGAGACTTGGAAAATGTTATAAATTTGAATGTGAAATACCCTGGTGTCAAAAAGGTTTTTCTAAAATTGCTTGGCTTTTTATGACTCTGGAAGGAAATACACATAGGCACTGGGCAGTTTACCAAACTGCATGAAAGTGTACTACAATGAAGGATATAAGTGGCAACATTTTCAGGGCATTACTTGCAGTAACAGATAATACTAAGAAGTACACTAGAATGCATGCAAACATATTGTGTATGTTGGTAGTGCTGATTTGGAGTAACTTTCATTTGAATTATGATATGTATTTAAGAAAAGAAATGTGTTCCATCATTAAAGAAGACATGTCAGTATGTTGGATACTTACCAGTAAATCGTGAAATATAAGGAATCAAAGGATCAGGCTCCCATACTCTAATAGGGAATAAAAATTATTTTCAGATTAGGATAACAAAACAGATATTGATAAAACTTGGTCTATTTACAAAACAAGGACACTGGTATACAATACACATATTTTAACAATTGTGTTCATGTGTTTGTGAATGTGGACTGTCACAATACAAGGAGTTCAAATCAATTTTTCTGAGTGGTGTACAATAAGATGGCACTGAAACAAATGTACACATGAAACATTCACAACATTCTGGGGACATTTTCCATTGTAAATAAATAATAACATACATACAGTCATCAACAGTAACTTTAGCAACCTTTTTATGTTTGATGTAAATAATATACCTATGAATTTTATGTACTTTGTAGGGACGTTATTCTGACCAATCACAAAGTCTCTGATAAGTTAATCTCAAAATGATGCAAGATGTTCTTGTCCCAGCCTGAAGCACTAATACCTCCACACATATGGCTCAACTACCAATCACAGCTGTAGGTAAGACAGTGCTGTCATAGCATTATTTGAGACAAGAGTTCCTGCTGACACATTAATTTACTACCAACCAAAGCATGAGATTTTGACAGTGGGGCAGGGCTTTGGAGCCTTAAACACAACCAAGTCAACACTTGCTGAAACAAGATTCTGTAAATTTTCTGGATATTCTGTGAAATTTAAAGATCAATTTTGTGTTACATTCAATTACCAAATCAAAACTGTTTCAGTAAGCTTAACTTTGACCTGTTTTCACCGTAATTATTTTAACAACATTTAAAGGTATAAAAAATCTTTTACAATTTCCAAATGTTCAAAACACTGAAAATCTATATATCCAGTTCAACATTCACATTGTGACTAGACACAAAAATTATGCTAATAAAGTTAATCTACCATGCAATTGAAATCTTTATTGCCATCTATAATTAAGAGTCAATATCTAGTCACCACCTGCATGGCAGTGCTTTACACTGTCGATGGAACTCATCTATTTCTACAGTCTTTGGTTTACAGGGTCATGATGAACATTATTGTATGATGCTTACATCTGGCTCAATATTTGTACTGATCATTACAAACTATGTAATTTACTAACCCGTCATAAACTTAGTGTGACAAAACTCATGCACAAGTGTTGTGTGGGCAGCACATTACAAACCAATTGCAAATTTGTTCACAGTAATATTCTCAACACATGTTGGGAAACTTCCCCTTCATGATGTTGAACCTCTCTGCACATTTGCTATAAATGTTCGGATGAAAACAGATTAATTTCAAACACTAAAGTGATGCCACGTTCAAGTGCTTAGGAAACCAGCCTTTGATTCTAAGGCCCTAGGACTGAATGACAGGATGGTTTCCTTTTGGACAGGGGACTTTACTCCACACCTTATCAGACCCAGATGAATATGGTTACTTGCTTGTCTAGAAAGGTAAATGCAGGCTGCAAATTACACTGGCCCTCTGTTTGGGATGTGGCTTGAAGAACCTAAGATATAGAGATCAATACTGCTCTCATATCCTCACAGCACATGGCCTCTGTCATCAATTTTCTTAAGTCCACTGTGTCGTTTCATCACTTACATGAAACTGTATAAACATTGATCACCCTTGTGATTGAATTTATCTGTCAGCAGAAATATTACAGCAATCAATTTCACAATACTTCCACCATTATATTCTCATTGTGTACCTCAACATCTGTTTTTCTTCACTGTCCCAATATGGTAGATTGTGTTGAGCTTGTACAAGTCTCTTATATGTGTTATATTATGCAAGGATTTGTCTGTACTTAGTTCTTGCTTAACTGATCCATTTGTCATTTTCTGTAGACAGATGAAAACCAAGATAAAATTCATATGTTTAATTTATACATAATGATAGATTCAGGAGTACTTCTTGCATAGGATCAGTGTATCTTTGAAATCATACAGTACCAGAAAAAATATAACTAACAACTGTCTCTTACTTCATTCAAAGAGAATATCAGTCAATCACTTGTTTTACCAATTTACAAGGAAACTTTATAACTCATGCACTAAGAAAAACTTATTATGTTCATACGATACACCATATCTAGTTGGATCCAGAGTGTTAACTTTACTGGGAATAACTTTTTCTCAGAATCTCAGTGTCAATCCAGAAAACAGGCATTTATCTTCACAGTGTTCTCTTATCACTGAACTCAGCAGCCTTCATCCAACATCTGATGGTTGAAATCAGTACATGTAGGTTTCATGAGGTATGTCAATAATACCAAGCTTTCCTTTTAAGCTTTGAGATGCAAAGTAAAAGATTCTCGTGTTGGTTTGAATATCACATTAACACTAGTTTTGGTACTTGGTAACACTTTGTATTATAATACTGGAAAATTTCATTAAGGTACCCAAAGGAAACTTTATCCAGTATTTACAATATTGGTGTTGTTGGCTTTTATTTTTCAGTTCTTTTGATAAGATGCAGTAAAATGTCCATCACAGTTATAAATCTTTACATTTAACTGGCCTACAATAACAAACCAGGAAATTTTTGTTTGTTTTTGCACAGTTGCAACCATTAGAAAATGAAAAATTTCAAGCCAAACAATGACCAATATCAAGTATACTTAAATGTTCAGATAACAATATATAACTTTACTTCAGAAATGTTTAAGAACTGAATCTTTACAAAGGATTCCTGTTATTCTAGTCTTACTCCGACATTTTCGTTTGAGTGATCCTTTAACCTTTAGTCACTCAGTTTTTGTAGTATCTGAACTTTTGCTGAATTTGCTTTTAGAGACTAGAGCTGCAATGATGGCATTGGACGAAGATGCAGAGGAAGAAGATGCGGAGGATGAAGACGATGAGGATGTGGATGCCAAGACAGGTGAGCAGACCTTGTGATGGGAGTCCCAGTCCTTGTGCTGGCAGAAAGGGCCACAATATCGCGCCAAGTTGCATCCACTACACGTCTCATGGGCTTTCCTTCCACAGTTCCAGCACGCCTGCAGGAGAGCCACAGTCAGGGGCGTGTGCAGGAGAGGGGCTGGGGCTAGTACAGCAACCTCTTGATTTTCTGGCAAGTTTTGTTTTGATTTTGTTTTTGTAGTGTTTAACAGTTCTTATTTGACTCCAAAATGTTCTATATTCCCTGCTTATAAAGTTATATAATTTAGTACCATCACAAATTTAATCTGAATTATTCCCTATCACATGACCTGAACTGTTATCTTTCCAAATAACAAAGTTTAGCCACTCTAGAGCACTGACATAACAGTCATCAACTTTGTAAAATGACAAGTGTACCTGTCAATTGGGCAGGGAACTTGGCATCACAACACAATTCAATGTTTAGTACAGCACGGTACTATCTGAACAGCATGGTGTCTCTTACCATTATATCTGAAATAATATTTAAGCTTAATCCTATAAAGCTAATCCACATGTGTTTAAGAATTTCTCAACAAATTTATTGCCCATAAACTAATGACTTCTTTAATAATATTTATTAAGCTATGAAACTGTACTTGAAAACAGAAACAAGAGATTTATTCAACATTGTGCTCTCTGTGGCCAATGCTCACTAGAGCAAATAACAAAACTTATGCTGGTTTAGCCCCGCCCCCTGCGGTTCAATGACTGCTTGTATAAGGAAAATAATGAGGCAAATATACTGCTGATAGAAAAGACAAAAAGAGCTAAGATGAGTTTTAATTATAAATATCATGCAATAACGGATTACAGTACTGTAAAGTTCAGTATGGTATTTACGTTCAAAACGCATTACTGGAAAGGACATGAAGATTCTGAGACTTAAGTTAGTGAAGAAATTCTGTTTTATAACTTTTTCAGTTCATTTCACTTCAATTGGAAAATGGCTGCATCCACAATGATGTAATATGATCTTGTGAACATGATAGTAGTGATAAGGTCCACTAGCACCAAAATAATCGCATAGACAGTCAAGCTTAATAAGAGGAACTCCTAAAAACAAATGTAAAACTACTTCCATATATAAGTGTGTCATGTAAATACTAAAGTAAACTTGCCAAAATTTACTGAATTCTTAACTAAACATGTGGACATGTCCTCACTAGAGTTATCATTCAAAATTAACTCAAAATTTGAAATAAACTGAATAAATAGAAAATATTTTACAAAGACCATGGAAGATATTTTGAAGTTGTGAGCATAAGTAATTATATAACTATTTCTTTCAGTGCAAAGTACTAACAGCCTATCTCATGCTTAGGAAAAGAGACCATTATTTGTTTTATTACTTTAAAACAACCAAAGCTGTTCACAGTACAATATGATTTGTGTCATACTAATAATATTACAGACATATTTGCTTTTTAGACTAATATGGGAATGAAAAACACAAAGCTGTAGCACAGTAATGCAAGTTTCCACTGACTGGTGTGACTTCTTCTTAAATGAAGAAGATGACAAGACAAACCAGCTCTGCCAGCCTGCCTCTTGCCTGGGATCATAACTGCATCTTCAAGACCCAAATGCAGTATGCTACCTCTTCAGTATGTAGGGTAGAACACCAAACCCCCCTAAAGGAAGTGTCTGAGGTACCTGCTGAGGCTCTGCCCGGGGTTCGGAGGGGTCCCGTCGCCCCACCTCCCGTAGAAGGGCCTCTACCTTGGCCCTCTCTGCAGCTACTAGTTCTTGTGCTCGGGCCTCTGCTGCCCCAATGGCTCGCTGCACCTCTGCTACAGCTGCTCTCCGAACTTCTGACACAGCCTCCTCTAAGACAGAGATGAAAGTAGATAGTACAGTGACCTTCACTCTAATAGAATCATTGTGTAAATTTGTAAGAAAATGAGCCATTTTGGTATACTGAGGAAGAACAACGGCTTTTAGATTCATTATGTTTTCTTGTGACTAAAATTTTTCAATATTAGTGATACATTTATTTTGTCATGAAACCAAGCATTATGGATTTAAGATTATTAGAATGTGTTCATATTAAGTTTGGAAAAAAGTCCTGAAGAGGAAGAGTCTTTTAGTCATGTGATGTGCAGGTTAGGAAAACTACATGCTTTGCAAAACATGCTATGTTTTACTGGGTAATAGTTTTCAACATACTAACCATATTTTGTGAAGTGTCCACCAGTCCCCATGCAACAAGTTCCAGAGATCAGCTAATAAGTGATCAACACCAGTGATGTGTCTCACCAGTACTATTCACGCTACTGCCCTTTCTAACAATTAAGCAGTTATTAAAATAAGTACAAAATTGAAATGAGAGTAGTTTGGGTAGAAAGTACAGTTCAGTTTTTGTGGCACTTGCGTAACTTGGCAGACTCTTACGGATAATATTCTATATCATCATTGTTGTCTATCTGTCTAATGTTAGCAATCATCTCCCAGTTTAGCGAAGATATGTATATTAACCTGTAAGGGTCAAGTCAAATACAACTAACTGTATAATGTTTACAGATTTTACCCAGCTTCTCAAGAAGACCCATTACATTATTTTTAAGGCTTTGCCTGAGTTATGCCCCTTATAAAAAGTTTTAACTAGGAACTTAACCTGGCTCATAACTTTATGACTTGACCTTACCTGTACAAGTTAAGTCAAATGCATTAATATGTATACTTTATATAGTTATTTCCCAGAATTTGAAAAACTGAATGGCCTGAGCTCCATAACTGTTGTTTGAATTTTGCATGAGCTACTTTCCTTTAAAGAATTTTAACTGACAACTTAACATGGTTCAAAGAATTTTATTTTTGGCCATAGAACTTAATACAAATATTTATGATATTTTCCAATTTTTTTTTTATTCCCAGTAATTATACTGCAGACGACACAAATGTTCCATAGAACTCTCTCTGGTTTTAATCATCAAAATGAAACATTCATCATTTTGTGGTTTATGATCAACTGCAAAATACATCATGTGAGACAAGATTTCCAAGCTACTGTTTTGAAGTGTGCACAAGAGTAAACTTCAACACTTCACCACATCAGAAAAAAGGCTGATAAAGGATTCATTATTTTTATTATTTTCCATACTTTTGCATGGATTTATTTAACCTTATAGGAATAAAACTTGTTCTTAAAGAGTTTTATTTTCCTGCCACTTATTTCAATTATACACCAAGTGTAGCTTAACATAATCTTCCACCTTACACCATGGCAAAGGTGGATAAAGTATCTCTTATTTCATTCTTCTTAATCTGCATTAATATCTTTAATTCTATTGGAATATTTTTTTCATACTCGATCGCCATTTCCCATGTTAGCAAGGTAGTGACAGGAAACAGGCAAACAAAGACACATACACACACACACACACATACACACACATACATATAAATATATATATATATATATATATATATATATTTATATATATATATATATATATATATATATATATATATATATATA
>JAYMFT010378175.1:0-20837 GCA_038088735.1 Panulirus argus | reverse complement strand
TATATATATATATATATATGTGTGTGTGTGTGTGTGTATCAGCGTTAGGTATAGTGTATCCAGGAAGTGTTTATTCGGCGTGGAAATCTTTAATATCAAACCTAGATTCAAAGACCCCGGTCGTATCATAATTTTCTTCCAATGCAGTTGTCGCTAATTATGGAAATTTCTTTTCATTTTATGCTAGCATTAACAGAATGTTGTGCTGTATGCTTGCAAGCGGTTGTGAGAGGTACTTGCGGGTGGGGGCGCGTCTGATCCATAAGAGCTGCATTTTTTATTTTCTTCAAGACGCACGTGTGGACTGAGTGAGGAGCCAGCCAGCCAACACACACACACACCTCGTTCCTTCAGATGCAGGCCAGCCTCCGTAAACATCTCAGGCCGGAGGGAAGAGTGTTGCCCCAAGTGTACAAACTCCCTTCCCCTCCTGTCGTTATTGAGACCGGAACACCTACTGAGGAAGGCGCTCCCTGTGCCGATCTCCTGCACGTCTGCTGAGATTATAACGATATTAGATACGTCTCCAACACGACGAACGGGCTGGTGATATTTCTACAGGGTCTGGTCCGATATTCTCCTCGCGTACTTTGTTTGTAACCGACTTGACATATAGAAATTCAAATATCCGCACATGAGCTTACATGTTTGCTTCGATGTATATTTTCATGGATTATATGTACACACATATTAACATGCTTACAATTATTCCTATGTACATGTATACATAGATATTCGTTTACATGCATGTACGTTTCTGTAATGTTCAGGACGAGTTAAAGGATACGACCAGTGGGTACCCTGGGAATGGTAGACTAGTAATTTTATTCGGTATGTGGGTCTGGCCTCTTGTTCTCCACCAATGGCTGCCTTGCCTGTGGATGGAATTGGGTCTGTGTCTTGTCTGAGTAGACTGAAGTTCCGTTTTGGGTCTGTGTTTTTCCTGGTACTGTTTGAGCGGGCAGTGTCACTTAATACCACACTTGGCTCTTACACTGTCATTCTGTGTACGATGAACCCGCCACACGCCACATTTCCTCTTCATTTATTTCATTTCCAGCGGTACGCCTGCTTCTTTGCTTTTACCTTCGAGGCCCGAGGCTCTCATCCATATGACACTTGGCTGCACTGCAATACCTTCAGACATATTCACCCTTTCCCTGACAGTCACTGACTTCTCCATCCACACGCTCCTTACTGAATCCAGGAGTTTAGTCCCTTCTCCCTGTGTTGGAGTCGCTTCCTACCCTCAATTTTCCGTCTGTTGCCACGGCCTCTCTCAGGTATACCGAAGGCGTTTCACTTGCCCCGGGTTCTCCTCATTCAGACCGTCCTGCCGCGCCCCACCGCTGCACCGTTGGATGCGGCGAGGGGATTATCATCAGGGGAGCTCTGCCGGGGTGTATAATATAAGGGCGTGTGTTGTTACCATGACTGTATAACCGGTTCATAGACGGCACGGGAAATGCGAAATTTTTAGTGCAAGTGATGGATCTGTTGTATGCAGGAGATGGAGTTGCCTGAAAGGTGTTAGTTGCTGTTTGCAGATGACTTATTTCTGGTGACAGACACGAGAGAGAGAGAGAGAGAAACTCCAGAAGTTGTTGTGTACATTTGAGCGAATGCATTGCGAGTGAAAAGTCACCTTTCGCAAGGTTGTTTTATTTTCAGCGGAGGAAAGGACTACGATCTCGTTGAAGAACTCATTCCAAAGGAGTCCGTCATTTCCCTGAAACTGACTGTAGTACATCCTTGAAGCTTCTGAAACAAACACACACACACACACAAACAAAAAAAATATGCCCACCTTGCTGTTGGAGGGCATTATGTGATCTATAAAAAAATGCGCGTTCATACGCACTATATTCGTGTGTGTGTGTCTAACTCACACTCACACAAGTACGCCCAGGGCCAAGACCTCGTACCTGGTAACAGAGAAAATATTCTTACCCCTCGCTGGAAAGATGACAGAAGATACTCCAAGCCCTCCTCTCTGATTATATTGAATTCAGTTCCATGAGTCTGATGATTCTTGGAGAAGGGCGAGAGCTCGCTGTGTAAATTGTGAAAATATGATAAAAATAGCATTTTCGAATTGACTTCTCCAGTTTTCTCAAGAACAACGAATTTGTGTTCAGAAATTAGGGGAGGCCACATTGAAACTTGGTAATGCTACTTAGGATATGGTCTTCATTGATATATATATATATATATATATATATATATATATATATATATATATATATATGATTTACTTATTTATTTATTGACATTAATTTGTAAAGATTGTTTCCTGTGGACTTTTTTCCAGCGATAAGTGTGAGCCAGTGATTTTCGGGTTATCTTTATTATGATCTGGTAATAAGGTGTGGAGAGGGGCAGGTTTGGCTTATCAGTACGAGAGGTAATCAATGACATGATAAGATAGCAAGGTTGTTTGGAGGCCCCTCAGCCTGGCTGGACCGGCCTGGCCACCAGGGCTCGGCTCCGCTAACATCCTTGCCCATTGTGGTCAGACTAGTGGTATACCTCCTGACCACCATCGACACTGCTTCACTGCTGGTGACCAGGTACGAGAAGCTCTTGGGTGCTCGTTTTACTTGTATTACCAGGTACGAGAAGGTCTTCAGTGCCAGTCGTACTTGTGTTACCAGGTACGACAAGGTATTGGGTGCTCGTCGTACTTGTATTACAAGGTACGAGGAGAAGGTCTTGGGTGCTACTTATACTTGCGTTACCAAGTACGAGAAGACGACCATGGCCTGTGATGGCACGGTCGTTGCATCTGCCGTGTAGTGGGAAGAAGCCACAATATTTCTCAGGGAGTTGGAGTGGTAACGAGTGGTATTGTGACACATCTTAGGGTAAGAAGACCAAACCCTCCTTGCTGGGTTGTGGTAAGAGGGACATATGGGCCTGGCCACAGCACGCCTGGTTGCGTGGAGCGGAGAGTGAGGCAACAGTATACCTACAGTGTATGTGATTCATGGCCTTGGTGGTGGTGGGAGTCGAGTGAAGGTGAAGGGTGAGGTGTACCTCGGTAATGGCTGCTGCTGCTGCTGCTACTTGGTGGTGTATGGTTGTGATATACATGGTGGCGGTGTAGGAATGTGGTTCCTCATGGTACGTGGTGGTGGTGTATGGTTGTGTATGTGCGTTATCATCATGTGTGCAGACACTACGTCGTCACCCTTACGTCTGTCTAGCTATGGGTGGAGACGGCGTCGATAGCAGGATAACGCGAGCGCAGTACACGATACAGTCTGTGTACGTATAGCGTAGTTAACCCGTTTGTGGCTGAACAAATGATTACATGTGGGTCACCTGGTCCCTTACATTTACATACTAGGATAAAAGAATTTGTAAGGGCTGTAGCGATTGCAAATTCTGATGCACAACATAAGTAAAAGGCAAAACACATGGCATACTTATTAATGCTGTTTGTTGTGCTCTGAATTTGTTCGTCCTTGTATTTCCCTGGGTAGGCGAGTACCTTTTGTTATATGGCAGTTGTATGTTATGTGGTAGTGAAGGTTATGGTAACATTACAGTGGTGGCAGTGATGGTTATAGTAGCATGCATTGGTAGCAGTGAAGGTTATAATAGCATATAGTGGTGGCAGTTATGGTTATAGTGGCATACGGTGGTGGCAGTGATGTTAATGGTAGTCTGCAGTGTTGATAGTGATGGTTATGGTCGCATACATTGGTGGCAGTGAAGGTTACGGTAGCATACAGTGGTGGCAGTGAAGGTTATGATAGCCTACAGTCTTGGCTGTGATGGCTGTGATAACATACATTGGTAGCAGTGAGGGTTATGGTAGCATAGTGATGGCAGTGATGGGTATGGTGGTATATGGTAAACCTGCTGAGTCAGAGATGGTGTTGGAACATATGTCGTGATGGGGTATACATTAAGCTACCCTAGTGTATACCTTGTACTCCTCTGGATGCCTCATAACACAGCAGACTTGTCTTAGTACATTCACTGTACAGCTGGTAACGTCTGTAAGACAGCACAGTGTCGTAGCAAAGTACGTATAATCATGATGGTTAACATGGTAAACTGTCAACTTATTCCCTGCGTTCCTGCCGGTGCAACCAGCGTATCTGTTAGCTTGAGATCCGTCCCTTGCACAGGCACGGGTGAGGGTGTGGTGGGAGGTGAGCGCATCTACCGGCCTCCACTACGAGTCTCACTCACAAGGGCTGGAGAATTGTGGGCAGGCGTGTAGGACGGTTTGTTGAAGGGATGTTTAGGAGTTCTGTAGGCTTGTTCAAATGCATGTTTAGAGATCTCTCGTTAAGGATGTTTTGGGGATCTGCCGGGATACTCATAGGAGTGTATTAGAGTCGCACTTGGTTATGTTGAGGAGTATTTGGGAGGGGGGAGGTGGAGGGGGCTTTATGATATTTATCGGGGAAGGAGGGGGGGTAAGGCCTCATAGGATATATACAGGGGTGATTCAGGGACCAGTATAGGTATTTAAGGGTGTTTTAGGGCCGTCTTTGGGTATTTGTGGTATTTATAAGGGCGTTTGGGTGTCCCATATGGATATTTCGAGTCCTGTATGGATGTATTTTTACGTTTGTCAGTGTACATGCTTGAGGTGTGTGGAGTATCCCATGTGGATAGTCCATCGAGTAGATACGGGATCCACCGGGCTCTCTGGGGATGCGTGGGGGTTTCAGACATTTACATGTGGTAAGGACAGCGTGGTGTTATGGTTGGCTTTGTAGGAGTGACCATCTGGATAGGTGATGGGTGGTTTGGGAAACCCGTCATGATATTTGGGGGGAGTTTAGGGAGACAGATGTGCCGATATTTGGATGGGAGCCCGTGAATGGGTGAAACAAAGAATGCGAAAGGAATCCTTGAAATGGATGTGGGGACGCCTTTGTGTGGGTGTTTAGTGTCAGATGTTGGGATGGTTGATGGTGTGTGTTTGGGGCTCCCTTAGTAAGATAAAAGAATTTTTGAGTTTTTTTTTTCTGAGGATTTATGTAGTGGTGTGTAGGTGGTGTAGTGTAGATATATTTGTAGTGGTGTGTAGGTGTAGTGTAGAGATATTTCTGAGGGGGCAGCTGCCTTCCGTCTCCACCATGGAGGGTGTGGTGGTGTAGTAGTGAGGGATGCCCATGATGGCGCCAGACAGTTGCCTCACTGCCTCCACGCTCCCTTCTCCACCACCTCACATGAAGAGAAAAAAGAAAAAAGAATCGTGTGCCACAATCTCCTTTCCCGAGACGACGCCACGTATATACTGCAGGCAGGGTCGTGTCTGGTTCTTTAGTTCTTCCTTGTCTGACTCCATAGGTGAAACCTGTACGTCGGTGGTGGCGGTGTGGATCGTTAGATGGACGTCTGTAGAAATTCATGTAATCTATATTGGAAACTTGCTATTTGTGAAATAATTCTCTCTCTCTGACTAGCTTCCAAATATATGAATAGAAAAACATGTACTTAGCTCTTCGTATTTTGCGTGAAGCCAAAATTAGAATATGCTTCTTAAGTTTGGTTACCGCATCTAAAGAAGCAGAAAGAGTTAATAGAGAGAGTCCAGAAGAGGGAGATAAATATGGCACCAGAATGGAGACTGAACTGAGTTGCAGGGTAAGGTTAAAGACTGTAAATATGATCATCTTGGAAAAGAGAAGAGTGAGGGGTGACCTGATCCCAACCTTTAAGGTTTCAAAACAGATCGATGACGTGGACAGTGAGCAGTTCCTAGAGAGATGGTAGGAATAGAACAGCCGGAGAACGTAACATGATGTTAAGCAAGAGACTTGTCAAAAAAAATTGTATAAAGAAGTACTTGCATAGTATAAGTGGTGGATGGATGAAACAGAATGACTGAGGACATGGTTAATGCAGACGCCATACGTCGATTGAAGAAGTTGTGCGGTAGAAGAGAATGTTTATGAGATGGGGCCCCACGAGTTACCGCTCCCTCCTCGTACAGTACAAATAGGTAATACCACACCCACCCACACCATGTGAGTGTCTCCCGGTTGGTGGCATACATCGCTAGCCAGGCGGAGGAGGACGCCCTGGCGGCTCGCACCCTGTATGATGAGCGCCGTGAGCCGGGCCACCGCCGAGCATCGTGGAGGCCACAAACAAAACAACGTGGTGTAGATCCCGCGGCCGCATCGATCATGAGGCGTGATGCTGAGCGGCGTCATTGTCATGGCAACCGCGTCGGTAACCAAGGCGACCGCATCCGTCGCCATGGCGACGGCATCTGTTGCTAGGGAAACTGTACACAACCGGGCGGGAGATCAGTTTTAACCCGCCCCCTCTCCACCTCCCACCATTTGGGCAGAAGGGGCCTACTGTGCCCAGATCGATGCTGCCGGGGAAGGGACAGTCTTATTCATAGCCACTAAAAGAAAGGAAGCTGCAGCGAAAAATAGAAATATCTTAGTGTCCTCTGCTAGAATGGAGTCTTTGTTAGGTCTGCCCCGGGTGAAGATATGTTGCTTACCCTACAACACTCCTGGTTTGTAGGAGGACTGTGAGTACCTGGCATAGGCTGTTGTTGTTGCTGTGTTGTGTTGGAGCCATGGTGGTGGTGATGGTGGTATTATTGGTGGTGGTGATGGCTGTAGCGATCGTGATGGTTGTATTATTGGTGATGATGGTTATGGTTGCATTATTATTGGTGATGATGGTTGGTTGTAGTGCTGGTTGTGGTGATACGTGTAGTAAAGGTGCTGGTCATTGTTGCAGTGATGATGCAGGTTTTTGTTGTAGTGATGGTGATTGTTGTCGCTGTGGTACTGGTGAGTGATAATGGCTGTAGAGGTGGTGTTGGTGATTTTGGTCGTGATAGTGATGCTTGTAGTGGTGATGGTTATGGTGATAATGGTTGTAGTGGTGAATATTGTGTTGATTATTGCAGTGATGGTGACGGTAAATGTTGTCGTGATCGTGGCGGTTATGGTGTATTTAGTGGTGATTGTGATGATTGTTTTGGTGATATTTGTAGTCACGGTTGTGATTGTTGTAGCGATGGTGGTGGTGATGAAGATTGTTGTTGTGGTGATGGTGGTGGTGATTGGTTTTAGTGATGATTATGGTGATGATTGTATTGAGGGTTCCACCGATGTTGTTGGCGGTGGTTATACTAGTGGTGGTGGATGTAGTGGTGGTAGCGGTTATAGTAGTGGCGGTGGTGTTGGTCGTAGTGATGGTAGTGTCAGAGACGGTGGCAACTGTCGTTGTATAGTGTGTTGTGGAATTGAAGATGATGTCAGTGGTGCAATAGGATAATAGTTAAGTTGGTGATAGTGGTGCTATTGTTGTTGATAATAATGATGTTAGTGGTGATAATGGTGATGTTGGTAGTGATAGTGGTTGTGTTGATGGTGATAATGGTGGTGTTTTTTATGGTGAAAGTGTTGTTATGGTAGTAGTTATATTGATTGTGATAGCAGTGTTGGTGATGAAAGAGGTGTTGTTGATGGTGATAGTGGTGGTGTTGATGGTGATGGTGGTTTTGTTGGTGGTGGTGATAGTGGTGGTGTTGGTGATTGTGGTTTTGTTGGTGGTAGTGATAGTGGTGGCGTTGTTGATTGTGGTATGGCGTTGTCGATGGTGATAGTGGTGTTGTTCATGGTGATAATGATACTGATAGTGGTGGTGTTGTTGATAGTTATAGGGGTGGTGTTATTGGTGATAGTAATGGTGTTGATGGTGATAGTGGTTATTGTTGACGATGATAATGGTGTTTTTATGGTAATAATGGTGGTGTTGATGGCGATGGTGGTAATAGTTTTGGTGATTGTGATAGGGTGTCATCGATAGTGATAGTGGTGATGTTCATGGTGATCGTGGTGATGAGAATGGTGATAGTGTTACGCTAGTGGTGTCCCTAGTTGTGGTGATGTAGTACTGATGGTGATAGTGGGAGTTTCGACACTGATGAGCGAATAATATTGTTGGTGGTGTTAGTGTTGGTGGAGGATGTCGATACCGTAGGTGGTGGTGGTGTGTCAGTTGTACTTGTGTGGTGGTGAGTGTTATGCTGGTGTTGCTAGTGATGTGTTGGTGATAGGTGTGTGGGGATGAGTGTATTGCCGGGGATATGTTGGTGATGAGTGCATTACTGCTGTTGCTGGTGTTATGTTGGTGTTAGGTGTGACGAACGTTGTGTTGGTGATAGTGAGTGGTGATAAGTGTTGTCTAGGTGGTAGATGTGTGGTGATGAGTGTTGTGCGGATGTTGTTGGTAGGTGTGTGTTGAGGAGCGTTAATAAGCTCGCTGTACATGTTTGTCAGAGCAACACTGTTGGCATGTTCAAAATTAGGCTTAATCATCACCTGTCACTCTCTCCGTTTGGAATGATTCTTTTAACTAGTCTTCATAACGTAGTGGTATTGTATGCTGTCTACTGAACCACTGATTTGGCCCTGGCCATGCTGCGGTAACGTGTCAATATTGATTAAACCGTGTCGCCTGCTTTAAGGGTATAGGAAGGAATTATTGCATAATCTTTCCGCATCAAGAGTATTATAGATATGGTAAGACGCGAGGCTGGAGCTCAAAGTTTATATTTACTATTGACTTTATAACGAAAGAAGGAATTCATGTTTACAATGACGAGTTGCATGACATACGTTCATTCTAAATTCTTATTTACCTGTTAACTTTTCCTCCAGGCATATTAGTCCTGCAAAGTATTTTTTCTATCTGTTTCCCGTCCGGCGTGTTACAGAGGGAGTGTTGAGGATTGAGAGAGCCTTTGCTTTGCTCTCATTTCCTTTTACAGCTTTTAAGGAGACTGCATCTTTATCAGTAGTGTTAAGGCCAGATAATCTCGCTTGGCCTCTGCGTCTGTGTATCTATATAACTAAAATTCTCTCTCTCTCTCTCTCTCTCTCTCTCTCTCTCTCTCTCTCTCTCTCTCGTGTGGTATAGTTGGATGGTATACCAATATAAGGTTATATCTTGTGTTGCAGAATTTCAGGCTGTTCCCGGTTGTTCCTGAAAGGTCACCTGTCTGGAAGATTATTTTCGTGTCCCCTGTGTATCATGGCAGACACTTAGGGACCACATTGTCTGGGTCGGGATGGGAGTAGCACTCTCCCTGCACAGTATCCTGGGCCACAAGTTGGAAGGTTTAATTCAGATGCTCATTAGACTTTGTACAAGTGTTTCCCGGGAGCTGAATGATTGTCTAAGACCCTTATATCTAGTCAGGATTGTGCCGAGTTATGCCCCTTATGAAGAGGTTTAACTTGGAACTCAGAACTTGAAGTGAATTCCACCTTTACCCAAGGAACTTACACACACACATACACACGTAAAGAAGCACATAGTGCTAATGTGGAAGGTCCAGAGGAGGCAAAGATGGTGCCAGAATTAAGTGGGCGAAGTTGCAGGGAAGACTGAAGACTTTAAATTTGCTGACCTTGGAAGAGAGAAGACTGAGGGGTGATCTGATGACAACTTTTAAGTTTTTAAGGTAAATCGTAGACGTGGACAGTGAACAGCTCTTCCAGAGATGTAGGGATAGAGCAACCAGAGGACACAGCATGATATTAAGGAAGAAACTTGTTAAATGGATATAAAGAAGTACTTTTATATTATCAGAGTAGTGTATGAATGGAATAGAATGACTGAGGACATGGTTAATGCAGACAGCACACATAAATCTAAGAAGGTGTTGTATGAGAGACTTTTTAAGAGATGGGACCCCACGAGTGTAGAACTCCCTCCCCGTATAATACAAATATGTAATTACACACTGCACACACATACACATTATCTTTTCGCCCCTTCTTATGTCGAGTAACTCTGATGCACTGCAGTCGACCTCCTCGGAAACCCAGCCCTTAATATAATTTTATTAGGAGACCTCAACCTCCTTCACATTGAATTGATACAGGCAGAAAATAATATTGTAGCAGAAAATCCTGACATTGGAAGCAGCTCGGACGAACAGTTGCAAAAACGAGAGTTATTCAGACAATATGAAAAGTTCTTCCACCGTAATAAAACCAACCTGAGTATATAACACCCTGGACTTTACAAATAACGCCGACCCAATACGTGACAGTACCATCTCACACCCCCTATACTGTGATCTTAACCTGATTGAAGTAAAAACAAGTTTGGGAGCTAAACCGCCCAGGCAGAACAGTAGAGATGTTCTCAGTAATTTCAGTTTATTTAGCAAACGGATAAAGTGGGAGTATGTGATCAGTGAGATGTCTGCGACACAGTAGGAAACCCTGCTGAGTACCAAAACTGAGGAGGAATGTGTAAATGACGTGACCACTTTGGTGCCCCAGACATGCAACAGACATACGTGTATACCAGCGAGAAGAAAGCACGAAAGGTTTAGAGCAGAACGAAATTAACGAGTGCTTTTCAAGAACCAAGAAAAAAATAAAAGATAGCAGACCTAAAGAAGCCACAGCTCACCCAGCGGAGGATGAAAAAACCTATGAAGTAAATTATCGAACGTTGACCATGAACTGAAAATGTCATACGAAACAGGAAAAAAAGAGAGAAAGCCAGTAGTAAAACAAGAAAAAAACAAAATACTTTTTTCTCATATGCAAAACACAAATCCAGGACCACCAACTCCATCGGCCCACTTAAAAGATGTTTTTACAGACGGCTGCCAGGAGATGAGTGAGATTCTAAAAAGGCAATATGAACCGGTATTCAGTGAGCCAAAAAACACATTAAAGATAAATGACCGGACAGACTCCTTCCTGAACAGTAATCCCCCGAGTGTGCACACAGCAGATATCACCACCTCAACACAAGATCTCGAGAGGGCCTTTGAGAGCATGACCACGCACTCGGCTCCGGACCCGGATTGATGGAACTCGGTCTTCATGAAGATATGCTAGACGCCTCTAGCACTTGCGAAAGAGTCTAGATTCTGACATCATTCCCGAGAATCTGAAACTTAACCACATCGCCCTACTCCACTGAGGTGGAAGCAAAGCAGTCCTAAAAAAACTACGGACCTGTAGCATTAACACCGCACATAACTAAAATCGTTAGAAGAGTCCCAAGAGGCATGCTGACTTAATTCATGGAAGCGAGCAGTCTACACAATCCAGGATAGCATGGTCTCAGGGCTGGAAGATCTTTCCTCTCTCATTTGCTTCATCACTATGACAGGATGGCTGAAGCTCTGGAAAACAAACAAAAAAAAAAAAAATGTGACGTGATTTACATAGACTCTGCAAAAGCATTTGACAGATGTGAGCAGTGGCGTAATTGTATACAAAGTGTGAAAGATGGGAATAACCGGAAAAAATCAGGAGACGGAATAACAACTTTTCAACAGATCACAACACGTAGTTGTAAACCATGCCATATCCAGTGCCTCCACGGTAAAAAGTTGTCCCCCAAGGAAGTGTATTTGCACCCCTCCTGTTCCTCATTCTTATATCTGACATTGACGCGAACACGATCCACAGTTTCATTTAGATTGTTAAAGAATGAAAAAATAAACAAATAACGATTTTTTTTTTCCAGGTGAGACGGCACGGGCAACTGAGGCCCGAATCAAGGCCATCCCATTAAGGCTATACATATATACCCTAGCCCATTACCCATTTTATCGACCAACCCTTAGGGGTGGATGAACAGTTGGATTGACTGTGGACCAACTGCCGCATTAGGGATTCGAACCTATACGCTCGACCGTGGGCGGCCCATGAATGCGTCATGGTCAGGAACGCTATTCGCTACACCACTGGAATAAACTTTAAGAAATGAATAGGTACAATAATACAGTAGTTGACGTACCACATAGCAAGCATAACTGACAAAAAAAATGAGCTGTTCAGTTGCATAGCTTTGCACTTGTTCATGGGTTGTTTGTGAAGTTCACATCGGTAGGTGTAGGACTGCAGATGATACAAGAATAAGTATGATAATCACATCTATAGGAGATGCGGAAAGGCCACTAGAGACATAAAAGAAGTCAATGACTGGGCAACATGCTTTTCAGTGGAGATAATTTTCAACTCCTCCGGTGTGGGGAAAATGGAGAAATCAAAAACAACACAGAATACCTGTCAGTCACTAAGGCCACTAGAGACATAAATGAAGTCTATGACTGGGCAACATGCTTTTCAGTGGAGATAATTTTCAACTCCTCCGGTGTGGGGAAAAATGGAAAAATCAAAAACAGCACAGAATACCTGTCAGTCACTGACACTATCATATGTCAGTGGAATGATGTGAAAGACCTCGGAGTAATAGTGTCTACCTAGACCTTCAGCGAACACAAAAAAGATCGATTTCCTCATGCGGAAGGATGGCAGGTTGGATCCTGCGGACCTTCAAGTCAAGGGAAGAAACACCAATGTTAATGTCATTCAAAGCTCTAATTCTCTCTTGATTTGAATATTACTGCGTCCTAAGGTCACCCTAGAAGGAGGGCGAAATTGCGGTATTAGAAAATATTCAGAGATCTTTGACAGCCCATATTAATGTAAAGGACCTCAATTAATGGAACCGGCTGAAATGCTTGAGGTTATACTCCCTGGAACGCTGACGGGAGAGGTATATCATCATTTATACCTCGAAAATCCGAGAAGGTATAGCTCCTAACTTACATGCGAAAATAAGATTCTACTGGCACAACAGGCTTGGAAGACATTTTAAACTACTACCTCTGAAATCCAAAAAGCTCGACATGCACACAAAAAAAGAACATCTTTAGCATCCGGGGCCCAGTACTCTGCAATACCTTGCCATCTGCTATCAGAAATAGTGTAGGATGCACAGTTTAGAAGTTTTTAAGAATGCCCTAGACAAGTACCCACAAAGTGTACCAGACCAGCCAGGCTCTGGGGGCTATGTAGGACTGCGGGTTACGACTTCCAACAGCTTGGTCGACCAGCGACCGAATCCAACAGCCTGGACCCAGCCCATGCTGTAGAGGTGAAGGCCCCCCCGGTGACTTCACTATATAGTTGTGCACTAGTTCCATGGACCATCTATGTAATGCAACGTGTAAGTTGAAGAGTGAGTGAACACGTAATACAGCCGTATGCTTTACAACTGTTACCTTTATCCGTTTGTGGAGGTAGGGGCAGGGTGGAAGGGGCAGCTGCAAAGTGTTTATTTATTGTTATATTAATTTCTCTCACCTGTTTGTGAAATCCCAGCTGTTAGTCATGAACATCTAGGTGGATGAAGCACGGATTAACTACCGGGCAGACCGGACCTGCCATCTCTCAGGCCACCAACGCCTATACTCCTGGACCAGTATAGTTCAGAATTATGTGCGAGCACTAATGTGTTGGACAGGTGAATAGTGAACACTGACCTAGACTGACCTGAATTGACCTGACATGGCCTCGCCAAGAGTGGACTGGTTGACCTGACCTAAGCTGATCTAGACTGGCCTGAATGACCTGACCTAACTTGACTTTCACTCGCCTCAACCTGACTTGACCTATTTAGGGTGCTGAAGCTTTGGTATGTTACGTGTGCAGGGTATTGTATAAGCAGGAGTCGTCGCTACAAGCAGGCAACCCCACCCTTTAGCTGGTGACGTGCGTTGGCACGGCTCCCGTTGGCACTGGTGGACCTCAAGTGATGACATTACACCGTATTGCATATCTGATGACGGCTGGAGACGTGTGTCGTATACCTGGCACCCACGGTTGACATTTCCTCAGCCTGAACACCATAAGTCACTTAAGACTTCCCTGCGTCTGACGCTGCCGGGCTATGGAATTCTCAGGTACGCGGTACAGCAAGACGATACAACACATGACCATAGTAATACGACCCTTGGGAATGATGGCCTGGCCTTCGAACTGAACCAGAAGGGTTATGCCAGTGGCCAGACCATCACTCACAAGGGAGGTGATGTCGTGCTCCAACGTTGTGCCGTCATTCTGAATTATGTTTGAAAGAGACTCAACATTGTGGTCTGGAACTGGACAGGGATTCTCTGAGGGCTCTGGTCACGGATGGTATGAGTCTTTTTCTAGTTCCAGGCGACAGTGTTGGGTCATGACTGTCCAGTTCCCGGCCACAGTGCTTGGTCAGTACTTTCCAGTTCCAGGTCACAGTGTTGGGTTACGACAGTCCAGTTCCAGGCCACAGTGTTAGATCGGAACTGTTCGGGGTTACGACGGTCCAGTTCCAGGCCACAGTGTTAGGTCGGAACTGTCCAGTTCCAGGCCACAGGGTTGGGTCAGGACTGTCCACTTCCAGGCCACAGTGTTGGGTGAATACTGTAGTGTAGGTCATTGTCAGGGCCAGGGTGAGACTGTAGCCCACCAGGTGGACCCCACCCACCCTTGGTGTCATGTGACACCCTGGACTCAAGCCCACTTGTTGCACCCCATCCACCCTGGTGTCACGTGACACACTGGACTCGAACCCATCTGTTGCACCTCATCCAACCCTGGTGTCACGTGACACCCTGGACTCTAGCCCACCTGTTGAGCCCCATCCACCCCTGGTGTCACGTAACACGTTTATGATGTGATGTCATGGGCATTAATGCGTCTGATGTTAGACCTGATGTTTGACGACGATGCTTTGTACCAAGACTTTCGAGTGTGTTGCTTACCCTACTGCCCGTGGGTGAGAGCGTCAACACACTCGCTCATCACGTGGGTAAGGTCTAGGACGCACTCGTCCTCCTTGCCATTCATCATATGTACTGACTGGAGTGTCTCGCTGCTGCAGACCTGGGAGGATCTGGGGACACCCCCCACCTCACACACACCCACTCTCTGAGTGGGAAGGGTCATATTCACCCCCACATGAGGGTGAGCCAGTTATCTGACGGGAGAATATGGACTGATACGGTGCCGAGATACAGCCTTAACGTCAAGTACTGCCTCGTATCTGTAGTGGTGTGTGTTATCTGTAGTGGTTCATGTTATCCAGGCATTGCGCCCCCTTATCTTAGTTACTGGATCATTGGTGCCTTCTGTTGGGGCGTCTGGCTGGGCTTTTCGCATGCGTATAATTGCCTTCATGTGGCAGTACGGTATTGATGTGTGCTACTCACGTCATACCTTAATACTGTTGCCATCATAACGTTAACACGATACAAATTCTGACCAGTTAGTTCCTGCCGTTAAAGGAGAATATTTTGATCAACCTTCGCCAGACCTTTGCCTGGGACATTCCCTTGTCTGCAGCCCTGAGAGAGAATGGATATGATCCGGTTTGAATAAAATTAGTAATTAAACTAACAGAAACTTTTCAATTATTTAGTGAGGTATAGCATCTGGAAAGTACAGGAAAATTGTTACAAGGAATTATTTGCTTTACTAAAGATGGCTGCCAATGGTTTAGGGAGGGGGCATGGCTCATAGTGGGGGCAGAGGATGGGTTAGGCAAGGGGTGCAAGTAGTGGCGAGTCTGCGCAGAAGGTGGGCCAGGCAGGCGGGGCGGGGCGGGACATAGGATGGATTAGACTGGTGGAACGGAATGGGGCAGAGCGTAGACCAGGGAGGCAGGATGGGACAGGACCGAGGGTGGGCAAGGCTGGCTAAGTGGGGTAGGGCAGAGGATGGGCAGGCAGATAGGGTAGAGGATAGATGATTTAGGCATGGGACGAGGATAGATGATTTAAGCATGGGACGAGGATAGATGATTTAGGCATGGGACACCTCAGAATGGTCCCTGGGCGGGCTTAGGGTGGGGACATGACGCGCCCGCTGGCCCTTCACCTGACGGTAGTGGTACAGTAGATGGAGCAAGACCCAACCCTCACATACACACCTGACGTATCCACGTTTCCCCCACTTCCCTCACCGTCTTCACCCACCCACCATCAGCCACCATTGTTCGATCCAGTACGAGTCTTCCTTTCCCGCCGCAAAGCTTCAGCTGTCCAAATCTCACACAAGAAAGTTGTACCGTCGTCTTCACACAGTTGTTTCTGTCTTTTCACTGTTCAGACTTGGTCTGGCTTACATTAATGTTGGATTAATGAGCTTGGGAACAGTGTTGTTATTGGCATCTTGGATGCTCTGCTGTCTTGTGGTAGAAAAGTAGAGAGAAGCCCATCCACGGTATTGCCTAAGTTTTCACTGTATGTATCTTCATAAAGTTAGTTGCATCTCTCTCAACGCCAGGATAGTCTCTGGTTAGTCAGTCGCCACCCCTGTGCCCAGCTTCGTCAGGTAATTCCTGATAATTGCCCTTCGTCTTTCACACCTCTGAAGAGAGGGAATCAGGGTCTGGATACTGGTACGAATTTTGGTTTCCATGAAAATGGGGGTCGCATGTTTCGTCAAGTGACTTGATATGAAGTACGTGCCAAATTCTATAGTTGCGTTGGCGTCAGGAAACGACCCAAAATATGCTGACGACGGATCACCCGGCCTTGTAGGTCATCCACAAGTTAGCTTTACCTGCATGTGCACAGATTATAACCTGATGAAGCTAGCGATTTAAAAACAGTGGTCGAGAAGATATACTTGGAACGAGCTTTGATAGAAGAACCCTTTACTTGTGAATGGTGATCTGCGATGTACAAGATGCCAGCCGGCGAGTCCCCACCACCGCCACCACCACCCACAACTGCCCCAATTGGCAGTATTGGCGGCGGCGGCGTGGGTCATTGTTAGCTCAGGCGTGCCTCACCGCCCGTCCTCACTATCATGGCAAGGGTTTCAAGGCTGGAGGGGATGGGGGCGGAGGTGACAGTAGACCAGGGTGCCAAGTGCCATATGAGAGGTGGTGGGGACGAGGCTGGATCGGATGGATGGTACCGCTTTCATGATACCTCGCGAGGTGAGCCACCTGATAACTGGTGGGGTGGTTTGTTAAGGATGACGAGCTTCTGGACAGGACTTGGTTAGTGCGATGGATGGCAGGAAAGCTTGTGTACGATTATCAAGGGCCAGGTGTAGCGGGTGGTGTAGTTGTCGCTGTTTGTTGGCGGTGCCACCTCACTTGTCATGGCAGGGCCGCACCGTGGCCAGGGGAACAACCCTAGGCTGGTGATGTACTCGTCATATCCTCGTGGTGGAGGAGCTGGCAGGTCACGAGTTCTTGTGGGAGCAGGAATGGAATGTGCTGCACAGATGACGACAGAAGACACCAAGATGGGACTGGTAGTGTGCAGGTCAACACCTTCATTTCATTAGTGAGCTGAAAGACTTTGCTGTCTTTGCTTCGTGTTCCATGATACGTGTGTTGGTAACCCTCGTTCCTCTCACGTCTGACTGCCTGTTCCTTGCCCTTCACGTATCCTCTGCTTCCCCTGTTAGTAGTCAACGTACTTTATAAACAGCAGTCAAGGTTACCGGCACTTGTCCAACACCCCCTTAGGGTGTAGGGTGTTGTCCTATGTAGGTGACCCACGAGGCTGTGTGTCGGGTTGTTGAGCAAGTTGACTCCCCTCCGTCGGCTTGCTAGGCCTCTTAGATCAGTTAGCGTCACCCGAGTGCCTGTGGCTCCCCAAAATGGGGAGTATCATAGCTGTCCCAGAGCGTGCGGGCGGCGACGCTGTATTTAGCCCGGGCAGGCGTGTGTAAGCACTGCTAAAACCGCTGTGATTCCTGAAGCGTGTTATGACGCGAGTACCGTTCATCTTCCACGGAGTTCAACCATCTTTTTTTTTTCCTTACTCAGACAGTGGTGCATTTGGCTGTATATCCAACGCTGTTGTCTTCACATCTGGAAGCTCTAAAATTTTGTGTTGCAGGTGCAGCCGGTAGCGTTGTACACACTCACTTCATTCACATCTTCTGTTCGCACCTGTTGAAAGTTTCACATGTCTGTGAGGTCTGTGCTAGTCACTGGTAGTAAGAAAGGGTGTGGTGCTACTCACACTGACTGGCCCTCTCCACTCCCTCGTTACCTGCCGCACCCGCCCTCCCTCCCTCCATCCCTGCCGGCCGGGAATATTCTTTCATTTCCACATATCTCTATATAAAGTGAATGGACAACTGCTTTGCCACCCTTGGTGTGCAGCGCACACCGTCAGGACAAAATGCTGAGGATATTAGTTGAGGCTTGACGCTCAGATCACAACACGTTGTTGCGAGTCGGGCAGGTTCCAATCTGTAAGGCGAGAAGATGTGTTGCCAAAAATATTTGCTTGTTCCTCGACTGTTTCTACTACTTGTCTGAAGCAGATGCAGCTGAAACCAAATCTCCTATTATCTGTTGTACATAACGTTAATGCCAGAGTAAGTGTAAATGTTAAGTATTCCTTTGGGCCACTCATGGTAACATGATTTGTAATGGGGATGAGTGGTCCGCTCGTAAGTCACGGGAAAATGAAGAAGGTAAGCAAACAGACCACGGAATACCCGACAGTAAAGACCATTGTATCTTGGAAAATTATTGTAAGAAACCTCAGAGTGATAATGTGTGGTCACCTAACCATCATGGAACACAACAGAACTACGTACCATTGCCTCTTTCATGAAGATGGCAGGCTGGATTTTGCAAACCTTAAAGGCATCAGAGAGATCATGTGATACCGTTCCTCAGAGCGCTGATACTCTCTTGGAGAAAATAATGCTGTGTTAACGCCATCCTTCAGGGCCGTAGAAATTGAAGAGTTAGAAAGTGTGCCAGAATCAGAACCACTAGGAACGACTAAAAATGTTGAGACTGTATTATCGAGCACAGAAAGGGAGAAGAGAGAGAGAGAGAGAGAATCATTAATTATGTTTTACAAATCCAAGAAAACATAACTTCTGTTCACATGAAAATAGTTTCCTGTTGGCACGATAGGCACGGAAGACTTTTAGGAGATGATGTGCTATATCAGAAATGCAACAGATGCGAGTAAGAAGATACATTGTCACCGCCTGGGCTCCAGAATTGTTGAGAAACACCTGGTCAGAACCCTTTCACAACACTATTGACCGCTTAGTGTCCTATTATGTGAGGAATTTGGTGGATGCCTAAGGTGATGGTCCTGGACCTCTAACGGCCTGCTGCAGCCGAGGAGCAACCTGGTCTCAGACTAGCCTGTGGTGGCAGACCCTCCGATACCATCATAAGGTATGCTTCAGAGGAGGTGATGCATGACCTCAAGATATTATGTCGCAGTAATTATATAGCAGTACTCAGTTGGCCGTTGCATAGCTGTACCTCATGCAGAACATTGCATGACCAATTTGGCAAGATTGAGGAGCAGTCAGAGGAAAACTTCATACTCGATACCTTGTGGCCTGTAGGTAGCTAGATTTTTATTTCGAACACCAGAGCAAGTAACCCACACAGTCCTGTTATTGGCCACGGGAGAATGGCGTGAAACCTGAGTACACCCGCTCGCTTCCCACAAGGGGACGCAATCCTCCCGTACAGAACCTTGCACGTGCGTGGAGCCTTCAGGAATCACTCGCCCCTCATGCTGCGGCCCGCGTGGCGCACGTGTGTTCCGTAACATGTACAACGCCGCTTCCCACTGTTTGTTTGGGAACTCTGCAGAACCTTGCGATGAGCAGATGTGCGCTGACGTATTTGCTGCCATCGTTCCCTAGGTACTAGACATGACACGGAGAAACGAGTATGTTTGTTGGATTTGTAGGAAACTCGTGGGAGTCGCCCGCTTCGGGAATGTGTATTCTCCCTTGTGATGTGTCATTGTCCATCTTTATATTTTTCACGTACTTCACACTCATCAACAGGCGGACTTGGCTTCATCTTTTGTGATGGAACTAAGAGAGTTATGGCGTTATTTCGTTACCTGTGACCGGCCTAGCCAACCGACAGCTTCCAGCTTGGCCCAAGATCCCGCAGGGGATGTCGATGTCCGGTACCACACACCGTACTGACGGTCCTATTAAGCCTGCCAAGGGTGTCCATGTCCGATACTGTGTGTGAGGAATAGTCTGGTAAAGCGTGTACGATACCATATAAAGTGCAGACGTGGAGTTTCGTGTTGTGGATGTGCTTCTTATATATCATGATCAGGATGGTCCGGGGTGGTGTGTCTGCTCCAACTTGTACATGGGAAAATGTTGTGACTTGTAGTAGACGCTGATCTCATTATACCATGTGGCCACGTGAATGAGTCTACATTGTTATGGCTGGAGGTCAGCATGACTTTATTTTCAACGAAGTATTAAAATGTTTGTGGAGGTGCGTGGGTTACAATTACCGTTTCTCTTCATGTACTTTAGAATTTACACAAGTACGACGGTACGACCCTTAAGCTAACCCATTACCAAACCCATTATGGCTAGGTCATTGGTCAGACTGTCACCCCCGAGGGTCGTAACGTCCTGCTGAGTGGGTTAAACTGTGGTATCGTTTGTATTGTGCTGGTTATGGGTGGGTGAGATGTGTGTGTGGTCAGTGGGGAAGTGCGGTCCAAGTGAGGGCCAGAACCCTGTGGGTGTTGTGGGATATTTCTGGCTGAGGCCACGCTGCTGGCCCCACCAGTCTCCCAACGGTCGGGGTCGTGTGTGAGGGGAGGGCGGGGATTGGCTGTAGCACTGGTCATGCAGTCCATCACCTCCTGATTGACGTAACCCACATCTTGTCATCCTACCCCCCTTGCCTCTCCAACACACACACACACACACACACACACCTCCGTGGTGTAGCGGTCAGCATTACTGAACGTCATGCATTTACGGGCCACCTGGAATGACGCCCGCGTACGTTCGAATCCTGGTCGCAGCAGCCGGTCCGTAGTCCACCCAACTGTTCATCCTTCCCGAGGGGCTGGTGGTTAAGATGGGCACGCAGCATAGACGGATATGTGTGTGTGTGTGTGTGTCAGCTCCCTCACTGACGTGGGAAACGGCGATCATTTATAGTAAATAGATTAAAATATATATATTTTTTTTTTCATACATATTCGCTGTTTCCCGCATTAGCGAGGTAGCGTTAAGAACAGAGGATTGAGC